>CM057816.1:85052662-85072662 GCA_030067965.1 Latrodectus elegans
ACAAATAATTCACTTTATGCAAAAGTTGCCGTTTGTAATCATATTATCAAGAAATTTAGAATTATTTCAATAAGTTTCAAATTTTAAAAATATCAAATTATACCAATCATAGAGTAATGTTCAATAAAGTTTTATTTAAGAGGAATATACTAGTTTAAAAAAATGCCACTTCGTATCGAGCAAAATTACGTTGCGGCTTTCGTCATATGAAAACTCTATCGAGCAAGTATATTTATTATTAACGTTTTACTATATTACAATAATGATTGAATCTGATTCAATCATTTTAATAAGATTTCTTAGCTTATTTATTTAATTATTCTAAGCATTAATTCTTCTAAAAATTTCCATTTATGCCATAATATTACAAAAATTTCTTAGATACAAAAAAGAGTTCTTTCAAAATTATATTCATAGTAAAATGCTATGTAATTCCCTCAATCTTGATATTTTTCAGGAGAATAAATATTTATTTATTCTTTATATTCTTATAAAATAAAGATAAACATTTTTTATCATTAAAGGAATCCACGAATCAAAATGGACGATTGTGCAAGTTGTAAAATAAAAGCATAAACAAAATGAAGGTCACAAGAGAGCTACACGTGGTAAAAAAAATTGAAAGCCTCGTTTCATGATATTTATGATCACTTTCATGTAATATAAAAATTTCTGTGTTTTTATAATAATCTCCTATATTTTGCAGCATTGTAATATAAAAAAATATTGTTTTTGTCCTATAATGCTGGAATTAATATAATTATTTTAGCATTTCTATTTACATTTTCATTGGATACAAAATGTTCTCTTATTTGCATAATTGGCAATCTCCTAATTAAATGAATGAAAAAGAATTTTATTAGAATAGAATATTTCAATATACACATTGGCCAATGAAATAGAATCCTTTGAGATTTTCATTTCAATGTTGCCATGAAGGAAGTAATGCAATTTTTTATGGCGTGGATTGCATATCGCTACTTGAAAAAAAAATTGTCCAATAATTGCTGGCATAAATAATGTGTAAGAGTGTATTTCGTAATGAAGAAAAATGGAGAGAATGATGGATATTTCACCATTTAAAAAAATTGCTGGTGTCGGTTTAGTAAAAGCCTCGATTTTCAAGAGATCAAATTTTGCTGTGATCTCTAAAGCAACCACGTCAAATGTTTTCAAAAGTTGGAATCATTACTTATCTAGAATACGCAATGCTTATCTTATATAGAATAGACAATACTTAAAATACTTATTTAGAATATGAAATAGGGCCGTAGTAGCCAATTGGTCTGGAAGAAATTGGCCTTTTGGTTCGGAAGGGCGGGGTTTGATTCCCAATGTCTCCAAAGATCCACCGAGTACAAGCGATATACGTGCTAGTTAAATCTGGGGATTCGAAAGTACTGTGGTTGATCATTGAACAGTTACCATGAGTGCAATGGTCTGGAGAAAATTTCCTCCCCCTCCAAGTCGATGTCAAAATCAAGGGAGTGGATCTTCTGGTGAAGCCATCTACAGGAGGAGCACTTAGAGTAAAATCATATCTTCGTGGTGCACTGATTAAAAGATAGAAGTACCCTACTGACTTAAATTCGCATAGCCAACGACATAGCGAGATTTGCTTGTCCAGGTGTCATCAGCAACAACAGAAGACGGAATTGAAAATTGAGCTATCCAAGAGCGGGATCGGTGCCCCCTTTCGACGGATTATATGGTAGATCAAGATCTATGTTTCTCTTTCAAATGACAATCAAATAAGGCTCCTCCCAATCAATGACTCAAATTCATCAACTAAGGCTTTTCCCAACAGATTTCACTTCGGACCATGCACAGAAAGTTGCTGGCTGGGCATCATTAAAAAAACCATTCATTTTTTTTAATTTAAAATGCATAACTGTTTTGGAAATGGCAACGAAAAATAAGATACTAGACAATGGAGGATTAAAAACTGGTTATATAGTTGCATGAATTAAGCTACAACTTATTTTGCTATGATGGAAAGATACTGGGAATTTGGAGAGAACACCGTGCATGCAACTATGAATCCATCTTTTCTTATTCATATTATTCAGGAGTGTGGTCTCCTCAATTCCTGGACATCACTTCAAATTCGGCGAGGGGGTGTACGTGGGCGGAACGGGCGAAGTACGTCAGGAAAGAATTGTCTTGGCAACGTTACCCAAGACATGAAGGCCGTTCCATTTCGCTCAGCTAAGGCTTACAGGAAATGAAGCATAGACTGACTTCTACCTTTGGATTTGTCCATGAGTGCTTCAGCTCTCGGTCCAGCAGAAGATGCACATTACCTCCTTCACACGACTTTGTTGATAAACGCAAATGATGCTGCATCGTCTGACGCGCAGAATAAACAGGGACGCGTTCGGGGTTTAGACAGAGGGCCCCGCTGGAAAAGTGGACTACATTCTCCAGAAACGCTAAAAACCCTGAAAATCCTACAATACAATATAAATGGACTCTCAATCACAGTTACTAGAGTTATACTTGACCAGAGTATAGATATAGTGAATACCCACGATGTTTAAATTATTGTTATCTAAAAAACAAAATTAATAAAGACTTTGAAATCAAAATTAAGAGACATAATATCTATCAACTTGATCAACCCTCCAAAAAAGGAGGTGATTTGGCGTTCTTGATTAAGGGTATCAACTACAAAAGCACCCAAATCCTGACCTTGAAATTTAGGGTATTGTTGTCACCTGGAGAGGAAGACCATTTTATATCTACAATGTTTACCACCCTCCGAATCAATCGTGATTTCCTGATAGCCTCTCGTTGGCTATGAATGGTAACGCGATTATCGTTGGTGACCTCAATGCCAAACATTCATTTTGGGGATGCTCTTCAAGCAACACCAGAGGAAAACAACTACTTCATTTATTAGATGGCACTGATTTTATGATACTCAACAACGGTATTCCCAACCATGCTTCTTATAACTATAATACTACAGAGGCGCTTGATATTCCAAACACCCATCAGTTATGTAATTGAATTGTAATGGATACATTGGGAGTGATCCCCTCCCTACTTTGATAGATATACAGGAAAAACAGCGCATTTACACCACCAGACAATCCTATTGGAATTTTGCTAAAGTTGATTGGAACTCATTCCAGCAATTCATCGTGAATCACCTCAATACTAATTGCTATACCTGGATATACTGGCAGATAAAGTTCATCAATTAATCAATGTTGCAATTTTATTCTGATGGTGACGAATACTTAAAGTGTTCAAAATTGGTTTGCTCTAAACACGAATGTTACATCTAACATATTCCCTGGACACCATAGTAGCCATCCCAGACTTAGTTTGCCATCCTTTCACTTGTAGAAAATAGTGACCATAACCTATTTCTCAGCAGTCATTAACAAATACGACAGATAATTGTCTGGATTGGTTCAGAATTCTTGAATGGTTTAACGTTTTTTGTATTTATTAAGTATAAGGCATTTGTATTAAGTGTTTTGTATTTATTTAGTTTATAGTATATTTCTTAAGCCGCCGCGGTATAACGCTCATGTAAAAAATGTAAAATCAATAACAATTAAAAATTATTTATATTGGATTTTTAAATAACCAATTGATGATTAAAAATCATAAATATAAGATTCAATATAAAAATTTCTGTATGGAAAGTCTCTAAAATTATTTAATTGTGAAGATTTCAAATGTATTCTGTACAATGCATTTTGTGACAAACTTTATATCTATGTATGATAAAATGTGACTGCTGTAGCTGGTAGGTTAAAAGGATTATTTTCACGATTGAGAATGTACGGTTTGATGAATAATCGATAATCGTTTTGCTGAAACCGCCAGTATACGTTAAAAGAGCTGTAATTTCTAAGGTTCTATAGTATCCTTCGGTTGATCCAACGAGACAAGAAGAGGGGGTGTTGATTTGAATGTTACCGTGGCCTGGTTAGTTAAGGCATCGTTCATATTATTAGAAGATAGTGAGTTCAAATCCCATCTTAACCGAAGATCCGTCGTATTCGCTAAAGGCTGCTGAGGCACGTTAAAACTGTGAGCGGTCGCAATGTCCTCCAAGTGAAATGATATCTCTGGGGGTTGGCAGGCAAAGTATTTGGGGTCTTCTACTTGGTCTCTGCTTCAAAATAACGAAGACTTCTCCCGGCTGTTTCTATCTAACTAGCAGAGCTTAGCTCAGGGCTAAATACAGGGAAGCATGCTGGTGCAATAACAACTTAGATGTTGTCCTCGTCATTTATAGTTCTAAATTACAAGGTGGGTTAGCTGTATTTATCAGATTTGATTGTTAAGAAATGGCCGCCGGAAACAAATTACAATAAAGTAAATCAGATGGTAAAATATAGAAAAAAAAAGCTAAATTAAACCTGTGGCACGAAAGCCCATATATTAGCCAAGGCTTATAGTGGCCATATTTGCTTTTACTGACAGCGGAGCTTAGAATACGAAACATATTATCCTGGTAAAGTCATCAACATAACGCAAAACTTCCAGTTTTTAGTTCCTAAACGTGATTGGTAATCAGTTTATGAGTAAAGCAGCCAGTAAGAATATAAACAAGGACTTCCCATCCAAATAAACATGTTAAGAAAGTGATTCAATTTTTTTGTGCGGAGTTCTTTAATAACGAACTCGAAAAATGTCATATAATTTACATAAGATCTTATATTAAAGTTTATGAAAAACAAACAAGTAATGGATCAAAAATTTTATTATATTTGTCTTTTAAACTATTTCGTATAGTTTGCCTTTATTATTAAACAAACACTCTAGACTTCTTAAGTTTTATCGAAATCGATTTGCTGATTGAAGTTAAGATTTTAAGCAAGAATATTTGAATATTTTCTGTGTTTATATTAATTATTCCATTATTTATTCGATTTTAGCAATACAAAAATAAGAAACGATGATGAATCATATTAGAGTATTCACATAACACCCAACAATATTTTCTTCATGCGTAGTAGTTATTTGTTTCGCGGAAGACAGGTTTCATTAATTCTATTAACTCAGCTAATATCCTTCGTTTGACCTTGAGAAAAACTTCCGCAAGTACACATAACGTGAAATGATGTGACAAAAACATTATGAAAATATTAGCTAATAAAAGATTTTTTCCTGTTATTTTTTATATAATTTACATTATCTATTATCGTTAATGGAAAGCGCAAGGCTATTGTGTTAATGTGTTCTTTCACTGCCAAACAATCATTTCATAAACTTATTTAATAAAAATAAGGTAAATGTCAAAACTTTCATTGATCTGAAAAGTTGGCGCAAGTTTTGCCAAATCGACACCAAATGTTTTCACACTTTTTCAGAGGATACCTAAAGAATATTAAAATAAAAAGTTGATTTTAAGAAAAATGTTGAAAATTAATGTTTTAAGCCATACTTCAAAAAATAATTGTGATACAGTTTATTAACAAAGACACGTAAGAATACTTTAAATTCCTTTACTTAATACATAATAAAAAATAAATTATTTAAATTAAAAATTTAGGAGAAAAAGGTATATTAAAATGAGAAACTTGAAAAACAAATTAACCTTATAACCTTTTCACTCGTTATTTTCTACCAACAAGAAATAGAGCTTCCGTGGCTCAGTATCTTCACGCCACTTTTCATTAAGATTAGCGATGGGAAGCATGATTTGGCAGTGGTTGGGCGGGTGACCACATTCTACCTCATAATGGCCGATGCGGCCAATTCCTGACGTAGAAAAAAAAAAAAAAAAAAAAAAAAAATTTTATTTTATTGGTTTGCTGGAGCTTTGTGGGTTGGGGATGTGTCCAGGTTAGTCTGTGACATTCAAAATCGTTCCTCTGGTGTGATATGGCTAGGAAGAGAAAGGTGTCTGTTCAGATGTGACCTCGGCAATTGACCATGATTCAAAATTACGAGGCGCTTGATGATGGAGGGGTGGGGTATTCCAAATCTCGTTTCCCTTAAGCTACAGTCCGGGGCTCACTTGCTCAGCTCTGTGTTTTTGTAACAACAAGAAATAAATCTAAGTGCAGTTAAAACAGCAATTTCAGAGACTTCCAAGTTTCTTTTCGAATGGATACTTTTTGCCGTAATTTTTAATGCCATTTTTTGCCTGACTTCAAATGTCATATCGAACCCGTTGGCGCTTTTTTTCTTGAATGCTAGAATCATATAACTTTGAATATATATACTCAATGGTATTCGGTATTGTAGTAGTTAAATCAAATTCTTATTATTCTGTTATGTAAAAGAAGGGAAATATTTATTATAACTTAACTCTTGTTTAAAAATGCATAAGTGCTTTATCAAAATAACAAACAAGTTATTTGCATACACATTTCTATTGTTGGCGAAAACTCCAATCATTTGGCGTGATATTTTTTCTAGTCTACATTATTTTACACATGTACTGAATTTAATATTAAAAGATTAAAGATATCTTGGAATACCACCAGCGCAATTTTTAATGACGACAAATAAAAAAATCTCATTGAATCATGTATAAAAATGTTGTTAAAAAAATTCTGTAAATGCCTTGATAAACAAATCAGTGACTATCCATAAAAGAATTATAAATAAAAACTAGGAATTTTAAAGTTTACTACTAAAGAAAAATCAGCAGTATATAGTGTAAATATTCAAGAAAATTTTAACACGAGTAGACAACTTATTCCACCTGAAGTGGTGACGGAGTACACAAGATGACGGTTACTTTTGTTCTCGATGACACTTGCTTCTGTCCCTTAAGTATACGATGATGCTTACTTCTCTCCTTTAAGGTCACGGTGGCCAGGGTGATTAAGGCGTCGTTGACATTATTAGAAAGCAGTAAGTTCGAATACCGAATTTACCGGTCGTTTATTTTTATTGTGTTAAAATAAATAGGAAAAATAATAGATAATTTCACCATTTATGTTTTAATTTAATCACACAAATCTTTAATATTCACAAATAAAAGATAATTCGCACAAAAAACCATTCGAAAACAGGTGTGTATTGATTTTTGATTCGTATGATTAAATTATCTATGGTAACAAAGGTCAGTATGTCAAAGAAATTGCTCGACAAAGATCAATGGTCCCAAAAGAATTTAAATACATCCTTCTACACAATCAGGAAATCAACAAAATCGTTATTTTTTTAGTCTACCAAATTTCCGTCGGGAATCGAATTGAAAAGGGGTGCGCAGAATAAAATGAAATTTATGTCCAATTTAGCCTGTCTGGATTAAAATAAAAACTCTTCAATTTTTAAATTTTGATTACATTTGTACTTAAAATTTATTATCTTATAATCATGACTCATATTTTTTTTAATTTATGTTATTAACTAGAATTTTAATTAAAATTCATTTTTAAAATTTTGCTCGTATTGTTTATAATTATACTATAAAATTCCGAAGTGCTTATTTTTCGTATGATATTTTCTAAAATTTCTATTTATTTATACTTATAAGAAAATTTAATCAATTTTTAATCTTTTTTGTCCCCATATATCTTTAGGTTTGGTGATTTAAAAATACCGCCATTTTGTTTTAATATTTCTTACATATTTCTTACATGTCAATTAATCCATTAGGATTACTGACTGAATTACGTCATTAGCTACGTCATTCTCAACTTGGCATAAAAGAAATCACCAAAAGTCTACACCTTAACCGTGAGGGTTATAAAAACTAAATCTAATTTGTAAAATTAATTTTAATTTTAATATTATTAATGAAATATATTCATATATAAAAATCTCACACACACACACACACACACATTATATATAACTAATTGCGCTAAGAAAAATATGAAGAAAAATGCTTGTGTTTCAATAAAATCACAAAAAGCAAATCACTATCAATACAAATTCAAAGTCATTACAAAATATGTTTTTTTTCCTTTTTATTTTATTTATTATTTTTTTTTTGATGAAAACAATTAACTTGTCCAATTTAAATAGAAATTTTAAATTTTAATGTAAATTAAGTTTTTTGGTTTCCACAAATAGTGTGCTTCATTTTCAATATAATTCCTTATAATTTCTGAAAAATGATTTGTTAATACTGTGTGCATAGCAAATAAAAAAATTATATACGTAAGAATATATAAGTTTTTCAAGAAATAGTCCAATTGCAAATCTGTCCTCTATATTGTCCATTTATATGTCCAATTTGTTTGATATATTGGATATGACAGTTAATGCTGTGTTAATTACTTCATTTCCAAATATAAACTTCAATGAAAGTTTGTTCACAGTTTGAATTATTACTACTAAAATATAATTATTGAACTATTATTTGTATTGTTTGCATTATATAGTCATTATAGCGAAAGGAAGACAAATCAATATAATATATCTGAATTTTAAATAATAAAAATATGGGTTAAAATAATTAACATAATTTTATTGTATGATTTCTACTTAGAGATCAAAGAATCAAATGTTAACTGAGAATAAATGCAAGTAAAATTAAACTAGTAAAGTGTTTTTTGAAAGCATGACGTGTGATGAAGTAAATAAACATGAAGAAAATACTTTTATAAATTACGTTTGTTTATCGTTCAACGATCATTTTTTTGCACACGAGGGTGATTTGAGCGAAATCTATAGATTAAAGTGGATTCAGAAATTGAATAAAAACTCATGCCCTAAAGGTGGGATTCGAACCTAAGCACTGTTGAATTAAAAACAAAGCGCCAGACTGACATCTGTAAATTATAAAAACAAGCACTTCAAACGAAATTCAATGCATTTAAATAGCAAAAATGCATTTATCAGTATGACTGCCGACCGCCTTGTCTAGTGGTCAGAGTGCCTGACTGCAGATAGGGAAGTCCTGGGTTTGAATCCCGGTTCGAGCATGGATATACTTTCTTTCTCTATCTATCCTGTCTGTGTATGAATGAGGTGTGAATGGTTGCTTACCCTATAAACGGCTCCCTGTGGCATGTGTGTACTGAAGCAGTCGGACTCCACACCAAATATGGTTCAGTCTGAAAAAGTAGAGCAGCGCACCCCATATTGTCAGCCTAACTGACACAAGAGAAAAAAAAAAGTATGACTCTTAAGTGATATACTGAGAGTATTATTTTGCTTATATATGCATGAAACGCTTATGTAAACAAATTTTATATTCATTTTAATTGGTATTAATTGAATTTTGAAAAAAAATCTTATGAAATAAATATTGTTTCTATAGTTTTAAAAAAATTCGAGAGTAGAATTAACATAAATTTCAAAAATAGTAAAAATTTATTATGGGTTTCATTTCCAAAATTCATTATTATGAAATCATTTATATATTCTTAAAATATTTTTTATTATTAAAATAACTGCGGTTGCATAGACCCCACACGTACTAATTGCGGAATGAAAAAAATTTTTGTGTTGGGAAAATTAGATCAATTCTATAAAACAATAAAATTCTTCTATACATACATACATACATAAATATATATATATATATATATATATATATATATATATACATACATACATACATACATACATACATACATACATATATATATATATATATATATATATATATATATATATATATATATATATATATATATACATACATACATATATATATACATATACTTTTGTTGTTATTATAATAACCTTCCCCTGAATTATATATATTCACTCCTATTCTTTTAGTTCTTGAAAAAATTTTTGAAATCTATATAGCACACAACATAAATTTTATAAGAAAATATACACATGTCTCGAAATATTTAACCTGCTGGAGGCAACAACGTAAGCTCTGTAATCCCTAAAAAGGGAATTGAGAGCTGATTTTCCCTATCCAGTGGGAAATCAAGCTCAGCCATCAGCTGGATACTGTCTCATGAGGATCATATTGGCACCTGTCTATTACGGTGTGAAAAAATTAGAATCAGAGTATTATTTTGTCTTTGTAACATTGTTAAATTTCTTGAAATAAATCGTTAAAAAACACCAGGACTTGTTTTCAAATGAATAAAAAATCACTCAACTAGAAATTCAATTATTATTTATTAATATTTAATTATTTATAATATACAATCATTATTTATTAATATAAGAATTTCAATTATTATTTTAAGAAGATGTATTTAGAACGGAAAGAAAAGCAAAACAAAAGAGCTTAAGAACTTTACTTACATGATATTCGAACAAAATCGAAACCACTTTAAATTAACAAGAAATTTCCGGTGAATACTCAAAGAAAACCAAAATGGATAAACTTTGGAGTTATAAGATAGAAAAGATAAATGATTTAATTAATCCCGGGAGATGATGAAGTACAATTAAAAATTGAAATAAAAGATATATCGAATGAGATGATAACTGCAACCGAGAGATATCGAGCAGAATATATGGATAGAAATACAGAAGCAAAATCAAAGATACAAAGGCAGTTAGAAGCTTTTATTCTGTAAGCCACCAACCGAAATACAAGCGAGCAGAACAAACGATCAAATTGTAGTTGATCATAATGATTCGACGCGATTCGCACAAATGTAAAACTTCCATAACTAAAAAACAAACAATTTAGGAAGATTGCAATTAATTTCTAAATTTTTGGAAATTTTATGAAGTTTTGATACACAATAATCATTCTCTTACAAAAATTGAAATATTTACTTTTTTAAAATATTAACCTGAAGGAGTTGCACTAAATTCAGTTTCAAGATTTTTCGCAGACATATCAAAATAACGACTTTCCAATAGATATTAAAAAATAGATTCGGTGGAAGAGATAAATATCATCTCAATTGCACAAACTTTTAATAATAGAATCATTAAGGTCATGTTCTAATATTGGCTTAAGAAAAATGTATGGCGCCATTGATATACAAATAGGGTCTTTGAAATAGACATAGCCTCAGACACATTCAGTAACATATTGTGTCTTGTAATTCTGCAAAATTTGTCCGAAGAATTCAATTATAATCTTCAGCGTGAAATAGATGAATCGCTTCATAACGAACAATTTTAGAATTTATCAAAAAAGTAGTGGAATACTGAAAAGATTCATTAATACTACCTAATTGAGAAATTTTAACATAACCTTTTCGAAAGTAATTAACAGATCAAAGATGCCCAAATAGGCTTCATTTTTCCAATTCGTAGAAAAGAGACGAGCAATCAGTTCAGCAATGCGGTGGTCTTAATTACTCAAGTGGGTAATATAAATATCTCTGTGGATCCGTGAAATATCAACCGATGTTTAAGCTCAATTTTAATAAAATGGAAAATAATCGAAAATGTATTTTCTTTTCGCATAAAACCGCATGAATCATGATTGTTCATTAAGTATTAATGATAAAAGGAGAGCTTTAATGCTAAAGGGTCTTTCTTTCATTTGCTTTTAAAATAATACGAGGAAATTTTGAATAATAATCTAAAATGTAAAATGCATGGTTCCCAAAGACATAACTCATTGATATGTAAAGGAAAAGGAGAATGTTTTGCAAGTGATGTTTCGGATACAGCCGGCGAAAACGATTCAAAATATGAAGTTGTCTTGTCACGGTGCCATTTTCAGTTAAGAAATTTAATATAAATATAAGTCGACCTAATTCTGTTTTATATCAAACTTTTTCGGCTATAGTGAAATCGAAAAAAAAACTGCATTCAGTTAAGGTGTATGGTTGATGGAAGAGCAAATAAATCATTTGTTATAAAAGAAGTGCATATGCGTTTAATTTAACAGTTATTAAGAAGGAATCTTAAAAAAATCACTCATTTTCATCAGGAACTGCTGACAAGTGAATGCATAATTTAGCTGAAATAACTTTGAGTAGATCTAATTTGGGTCAATGGAAGTGATATTATTACTTTTTAATCAATTTGAAAAACTTAAAAGGCCTCGAAACAACAAAGCGAATGATTCTGGCAGCTTGCGGTATGTTATTTGACTCCATAGTCTTGATGAAGCCCCATTTACAATAAGCTTGAAGTTACAATTACAGAAAATTTGGGAGCTGGACATGCAATGGAAACAATGTGTTCCTTCATAAGGAGAAGTAGCATTTTCGGGCTGGTTAAACTAAATGGAAGGTTTAAGTAACTTTAAGATATCTGAATCATATTATGATGAAATCGATGGAGAATCTTTATAGGTCCACCTCTTTTCAGACGCCAGCCGTAAATATTATGGATCTATATGCTTTTTTCGAATGAAAAATTCACATAGGTATGAAATAAGGTCGAAATCATGTTTAGTTCCATTAAAGGAACTGGTATTAGGACACACAAATAAATCTTCTCAATATCCTGAATTCTTAAAACAAGCTGCACTAGAGGTTATCAATAACATCCCCTCTGAAGCTGCACAAATTTATACTGTTGCTAGTAAGGATGAAGATGGCCACACTGGAAGAGGAGTGTTTCTTAAAACTGAAACTAAAATGTTTTTTTTTTCTTAAACAACGCAATGCTGATTTCAGTTCCATCTTTTGTGCAGAACTTACAGCCATTGATATGGCTCTGGACTTTTCCTTGAACAAACAGTTAAACTGCGAGATTTGGATTCTAGTTGACAGTCGTAGTGTTATTCAGTACCTTAAAAACTGGAGGAACATTGTGGGCCAGAGGGGAATTTGTGTTTTTAAAAAGCTTAAATGATTATCTGAGTCCTCCATTATTCATTTTCAATGAATTCCATCACATGTCGATCTTAAATATAACGATATCGCCGATGGCCTTGCAAAGGATGGATCATTGCGGCTTCTTGGTTCTGCTAATCCGGTGACTTTCCAAGAAATCTTTTTAGGAGTAGGGCTCTTGCCAACTCATCTTGGAAAATTCCTCCGTCTCATCCTTGGTACTGTGGCTCTGATCCTGGGGGATCTTTGGGTTTCGACGGTGAAAGACGTAATCAGACTGCCTTGTCCAGACTCAGATCCGGCCATCTTCGGACTCTACAGTTCTCCCAGGGCAAACAAGTTTTTCTCACCTGCACTTCGTGCAATATTAACGAAGCCAGTCCTGAACACCTACTGAACTGCAATGGCTTTTCAAAGCGTGAACTTTTATATAGCCCTGGAGCTGTCCTCAATCCTTTGAAGGCGAAGGATGTCATGGACCTGGTCTGAATCAGACTAGGGGATAAGAAAGAAGAAGTAAAGAAATTAACATTACTTGGGAAAGCTACTTGGAAACCTGATTTCAAGACGGATGGGACACTTTCCCCTGGTAACGCAAGAGTAAATATATTAAATATTGATGAGTGCAAGCATCACGGAACGTTAGGAAAATCTTAGAAAAAATATCTTCAAGTATTTTATAGTTGTTTTTTCACTTGGTTTGAAATCAATAATTTTGATCCACTAAAAGAGTTATTAGTTACGGATTAATCAAATGTTCCACATCAATAAAAATTACCAAATACTTTCAACCGATTGGCTTAAAATATACCCTCCATTTTCAATTCCTAGATAAAATGAATTTATGTAAAGTTAACATGATACGGAATACTAATTAAATTCATGTAATAAACATAAACATATAATAAATGTATATAAATTAACGTAAATGTTTTTGAAGAATTGTTACAAAAGGAAGGATTTGTACAAAATTTCCAGGAAATAATCCATATACTCATTAAATAAGCTGCATTAATTGACTTAAATTCAACGAAACAATTCCAAATAATAAGCTCAAATTTATAATGGGGAGTGGATAAGAATTCTAATAACATCTCGTGAAAAGGAATTCGGAAAATGTAAACAATTTCGATGCTATAATTGGGGCTCTTAAAATCATTTGCCATTTTAGTGATGCACAGTTAAAAACTAATTTCAAATCGATAACATTCCATAAAAATTTTAAAAGCAGTTTTAATGAACTAATGACTTCTGATTAATCAAATTAAAATGCATATTTTAAAATCATTGAAGTGTTTCCTTATTTGATTTGAGGGAAAGTGTAAGATAAGTTATATTACAGATTGTAGTAAAGAACAATATAATAAAACATTTACATATAAGTGCCTTTGTCTCTTTAAGAAAGTGAAACATATTTAGAGTAACTTTGATGAAATCTATAGCTGTTCAAAATTTTTTGGAAAAGCAATATATTGAATTATATTATAAACAGTAAAAACTTAAACAAGTGCAAAAGTGACAGTGCGTATGATAAAAACTAATAAAATGTGTATGCAGAAAAAATAATCAATGTAGTGTACACAGAAATAATATATATACACAATTTTATGCTAATTATCATACAAGCATGTCTTAAACCTAAATGTTAAAAAAAAAAAAGTTTTTAAATTTGCAATTTTAACTTCTCTTAAATGTTAATTTTCAATTTTACCAAACTGACATGATTCAAAACAATATCGATGTTTTCTGTATTATTCTAATTTCCATCAACAAAAACAAACTTGAAGTATATTACACAATCATACATACAAAGTGGATACAGATTCATACCATTGAACTGAAATATTCCGTAGTTCAATGTATCATATCCTCATGGTGCTAGGAAGAGAGTCCGGAAATTTCCCAAGCACGCATTTTGCAGATGTGAATACCACAAAGCAAAAAAGTACTCACCTCTCATTATTCTATACCAAGGTGACAGTAATTGCAAAGTTTTTTTTATATTTAATTCAATAGTTTATAGGTTCGATTCCTACCTCGAATGGGGATATTTACAACAATTAGGAATTTATTTTAAATTGTAGATTAAAATTTAAATATCTTTCTATAATATCTGATACTGTAACAATGACCTATAATTTCTAAACAAAGCTTAATACATATGTTCTTAAACACAGCAATGTTTAATGGAGAGAAAGCAATGTATGTCAAACTTATGAGCCCTGAGTACTTTAAATAATTAACCTATTGCTAAAAATTTCACATTTATACTTAAAAAATCTTGAATTTTATATAACTTATTCAAATAGATATTCCTTTTTTTATTTAACTAGAATTTATTTGTCCTGTATTTCATATGTCAACTATAAAAACCTTTCGCGCAGAAAAACATCAAACAGTCTTCAAGGCCTCAGGTGTCGACTACATATCTTGATTGTAATTCAGAATTACGAGGTGGTTGGCTAAGTTTAGCGATATAAATTTTTCCAGTTTGTAGAAATATAAATATATAGGCACCCGGAAACGTATAACAAGTAAACGGTTTCCAAGGCGACAGCTCAATTATTTCTTAACACAATTAATTTTTTATTATATTTTAGAATTACTTGTCAGTGTTATTTAATTTTAAAAAAAACTAATCTCTAATTTTTTAAAGAATTTTGATATAACTTAGTGGTCTGACTTCCTTTTCTTATCATTCAAAATTAATTGAAATTACTCTCAGCTGTATTTCTCCAATAATTAATCACAGTTTTGTATTTATAACTACGTAAATTTTGTGCAGGCTAACCTAAAAATGTTTTTACAAAAATAAAAGATTAAATTTTTATATAGTCCTCAATGCTAGACATTTAGTTTGCCAAAAGCGGATTTTTCTACTGTTTCAAAGTTACTTTTGGCATACGGACGGCATCTTGAATTTAAAGTAGATACCAAATTACTGCAAACATTCTCGAAAAAAAAAAGATAAGAATCGAACCCATTAACTATTGAACTGAAAGCTAGAGTGACAATGAGTCAACTGATGATTATTCCTTTGATCCTAATCACTGAAGACAGATATAAGGCCTTTTTTATTACCCACCCCAGTGCATTGCCCTTTAATTTTCAATCAATCGTAAGTAATCTCATCACAAAAAAAAAGTTTTATATACATATCTTAAAGCGATTTATCAACGATATATATATATATATATATACGTATATTACACCTGTTAACAATGGCTATTACCGAACTTGAGTAATTCCATTCTAAAAAATTACCATCCTATTATCAGAGTACGTTATTTCAAAGAATACCCATAGATATGACTAAATTTGTTTGTGTGGGTGGTTTGTGTTTATTATTTTATAATTATATTTCCTCCATACGAGAGCTCTCTCTCTAATTCAACAATTTTCTAAGAATACACAAATTTAAAGTTTGAATTCTCTAAATTATTAATTTCATTCGCAAAATTATCTTTTCACATTTATATATATATATAAAAAGTAATATATAATTTTTTTTAATACACGTAAATTAACTGAAAGATAAATGTAATAAGAGCTTATTAATTTACTTCGAAACCACAATTTTTGCGAATTGAACGTAAATATCCAATGCATTTAAGGAAAACTCGAGTTATTGATCAAAGGTTGGATAAAATGATGTATGCATTAGAAATTTAACATGTTTACATAGTAGAGGAAAATGCAAATAAATTAAATTAATTATCACGAACTGCTGATTCGATTAATGCAAATTTTGAATGGTTTCATAATTAGTATTTGTTTAAGTACAAGCGCTCGTAACCGCTGAATTTCGAAAATACAAATTATGTAAGTTGGAAGCGAATAAAAAGAAAAATGTTGTTTGGATATGTACTAGATAGTAACAAATATTTACATCAAGTTACGCAGAATACATTAAAGTTTATTACTTGGAATTATTTTGTATTAATAGTATCACATATTTTTAATAAAGCTTAGTGTGTGTGTGTGTGTGTGTGTGTGTGTGTGTGTGTGTGTGTGTGTGTGTGTGTGTGTGTGTGTGTGCAATATAATTCCTCTGCCGTGTGCAGCGGAAATTCTATTGCGAATGATGTGAGGTAGTGAAGTGAAAACCGAATAACCCCTTTAAAATAAGATTTATGTTTTAGTGGACACCTCTCTTCGGACACCCTCAAACAGCCTATGATTGTCCTCTATGTCATTGCTTACTGATAGTTAATATGTCAAAGTCACGATTTGCAAAGAAAAAAATCGGTAAAAACCCCAAACATTCACCGTGGCAAATGTGAATGTAGGGAAAAAACTCACCACAGGCAGGATTCGAACTCGGATCCTCTTATTCGAAAGAGCGTTATCTTATTACCAGATCATAGCAAGTAATCTAGTAAATTAATCACCGATAAGTAGAAATAAGTTTGAATTTTACGTTTCAAAACAAAAAAAAATTGTTCTCTTTAAAAAAAAATATTTTTTGCTTTTAGTTGAAATTGTACCAATTTCTTACTGCTGAATACTTTTACTAAAATACTAATGGATATACAAAAATTGATCAATTAAACTTTGACAAAAGACAGAAAATAAAGGATTATTCTAAAGAGCGCTAAAATGATATATTTAGTTTCATTTTTATTGATAAAATGTAAGCACAAACTTAAAAAAAGTTTAATAGAAACAATCTGTTCGAAGAAATAAATGCAATAAACATCCTGAATGTAATATTTTATAAGAAAAATATGTAACATTAAATATAATATTTATGTATAATTTTACAGTTAAAATAAAGTCTCGTGCCTAAAAATATTAGAGGAATTTGTTTTTAAAGTGTTTATATCATTTTTGTCATGTGATTATACAAATTACAGTTTTAAGTTAATAAATTTTTATAAACGCTCAAAGAAAAAAATTAATTGAAAATTACTTTTTAAAAGTGCTTTAATTAATCATGCTTTGCTGTCACAGCTAATTACTGAAACAATTAAATAACATTACGTTGCATGATTTAACAGAAAAAATATTTGAATAGTTAAAAATTTATAGAATGTTTATATTTCAAGAATTACTAAATCTCTATTCTTAAATAAGCAAATTAATACTTCTCAATAAAATAATAAACAATATATATTTATACAAAGTAACAAAATGCAAAAGTGCTTCTTAAATTCTCTGTATAATGTCTCTCTCACTAATAGAATAAATTTATTTATTTCTGGCAATATATATATATATATATATATCGTACTTCTATCAGTTTTTTGAAAAAATTATTATCATTTTTTTGGAATCATATAAATATGTGGAAGACAATTTTTATGAATATTATTTATAGAAATAGCTCATTAAAATTTTCGAAAACCATTTCTGATGTAAATTAAAATTCATCTCATGTAAATTAAAATTTGCCTTTGAATAATCTGAATTAATTAATTTTATACATACAATGTATTTACGCTCATGTACCTCTTCCATTTGCTTGAAAGTATGAAAGCATTTTATTCATAGTTACAGTTATATTCATATCTGAAATATAGCATTATACATTTGCATTAAATTCATATTTGATAAAAAGAACATTGAGAATTGGAAAGAAATATGAGTAATGTAAACATTCAAAGGTACCGAAATTGTATCTCGAAATAAAGACATTGATTGAAAGAAAATTTAAATGAGACTTTCTGGAAGAATTGGAAATATTTGATTCTTACTTATAAATCAGTATTTGCTGATTTTTTTTCTAATTCGGATTATAAAGAATCAGAATTTATATTTTTCATGATTTACAATTTGTTGCAATTGATTTTGTTCACAAAAATAAATTTTAAAATTTTACTTTCTATATTCAAATTAATAATTCTTTGCTGCATTGTTTGTTGTTGAATATTTCTTATTTATAGATATCACAATTTATCAACTTGAATCGTTTGAATATAAAATTAAGGAACTCATCTGAATTTAAAAATTTTCATGTGAATAAATTTAATTATATCAAAAATAATTATATCACCTTAATTATTTTTAAACATTTATAAATGTATTGTAATTAGTTTGCGTCCTGAGAAATATTTTTTGGAAATTGAATAGAGAACAGTTTTTCAGAAAGAAATTAAATTAATTTGAGGATGTGAGTCTCTGGCGAACTTGATATGTGTGGATTATGTTTCAGCTCGAAATTTCACTTATAGAGTTTTTAAGTACACTTTAAAAAGCGATTAACGGTAATTTGAAGTGAATGTAGTTTTGCTTATGTTTCGGTGCCATTTAAAAAGGAACTCTACTTTTTTCAAAAATAGAGTATTACGCTTTTTTATTCCCTTTAAAATAATCATCTATTTATCGCATACGATATATATGGGAAATGTTAAGCAGAATGATGTGTGTGGTGTAAAACAGCAGTAAACAAGTTTATAAATTGCTCCTGAATTTTTCAGACGTTTCAGGGTGCCAATTTGTGCCGGTTTCGGTTGAACATAGTAAATCATCTCTTAATTTTTAGTCTTGATCGGATGACGAAATTGACATTTGAGTTGGCATCCTTTTTTGCATAACACTCTTCTTACGTGTCCCATTTCACATTAGTGAACAAGGCGGATCTTTGTCTGAGTCAAGTATAAAATCCATTATCTCTTGCTCACGAAAACAACGAATTCCCCAATCAGGCCTCTGCGTAGTGAGTATTGATTTTTATAACCATAAAGTTGTTGTTTCATTCGCTCCAGTTAAGATCATGAGTGCGCCACTTTATTGTAATTCTCATTGGTTTAAAAGGCACAGATTCCGTATAATCCAGGAAGCCAACATTTTTTGGCGGATTTTCTTATGCATTTGGTAACCTGGTTTTTACTACGTCATAGAGATGAAGACCTTTAAGAATTTTGCTAGAAATTCTGCTTTGGCAACCCTAGTGTTTACGTCATCTCGCACGTCACAATACATTATCTTGGCAACATTTCTTCATCTCCAAAAAAATTCAGAATTTTGAATCCTGGATTATTCAATATCTGTGCCGTTTAAAATACCCACACACACATGACGTCAGATAACATTTTATTACGTCACACATAATTAATTACGACACCGTAATGAGGCGGGGTTGTAAATCAGACGTGTTGACGAATTTGCTGCCTGTCTTCAAATCTCATTCTTCGAGCGGCAGCAAACAAGCCAAAGTTCACCATCAAAAGCCTGAGATTATTGCCAAAGTTCATTTTGTTAATAAAAGGATTTCTGATATAAAAACCAAAGCATCCACTTGAGAAACCGCTTTCCATTGATTCAAGCCATTAACATATTGACAATAGAACAGGAGAAAAACCAAAATGAAAATGGTAAGACAGTACATCTATTTTATAGTTAGTTTAAATCGGCAAGGATGATTAAAAATTTCAAAAAGTTTAATAATTGATAGAATTCTAA
>CM057816.1:85077662-85312662 GCA_030067965.1 Latrodectus elegans
ACTTAAAATTAATTAAAATGATATTTGTAAAAAAGTTTTAATTGTTATAGTAACTAAAAGGAAAATTTAATTGAAAATTTGACCTTTATGTAATAGTTCCATGTACAGAAATTTAAATGAAACAAGATATAAATCAAATTCATTATTTTAATATTTATTTAAATGTAATATTAAAATACTTTCCTTAATTTTTGTAAATAGTGTGTTTTGAATAAAAATCTAACGCAAATTTTCATTGAAAGTACATTCTAATGTATAGAAATTTGTGAAAAAATTTGGTTTTATTTTATCTTTTGGCACCTATCTAACATATTACTTTAATATTTATTGAAATTGTATTGTATGTATCTGTTAAATATTTTTTAATTAACTTAATTAAATAGTATTAAAATTTCAATGAAAATTTCTTCGGAAAATATGTATTTAAAATAGTAAAGCCGAAGTTTGAAGAAGATATTCGGTTTAATTTTGATATTAACGAATTACAGTATCATAATATTTATTTAAATACTATGAAAAATACTTTTTAATTGTTAAAATTGTAATTATAATGAAAAATTAACTATGAAACCTGTTTCATTTGAATAAAATTTAATTCTCATATATCGAAATTTAATTAACATATTCGTTTTTGCAATCTCATTTAACATAGATTTAATGAAATAAATAATGTTTCTAAAACTTTTCTAATTATTGTGTTATCGTTTTTAAAGAAAAAAATTAATCCGGAAATTGGTTTTTATTATAACATTTTCACATATTCAAATTTAAAAGCAAAATATTCGATTTCATTTTGATACAGAGCAAAATTTTAATATTTACTTCAATGATGTTAAGAGTTTATAATAACAAATATGAAAGGAAACAATTGCTTTTATAATATGAAAAAAAAAACATTAATCCTAAAATTTGTTTATTAATAGAAATATTTTCATATCTATAGAAATTGATTGCAAATATTCAATTTGTAATTATTCTTAGAGTTTAAACAGCGCTGACTATTTCTGAGGATTACACACACAATATATTAAGGAAAATAAATAGAAAAGAGCATAGCACACTAATTAGTTATTAAATTCAGAAAAAGTATTTCATTTGCTCACTTCCTGGCCACTGTAAATCGATTCTCTGATCATCATTGTTCTTGTTGCCCTTCGATGGCAACTAAATTCTTTTTGTCATTTAAAGTTATATATCCTTCTGATTTCATAGACTAGATTTAATCCTTTAAAAACAACAAGCAGCAGAAGTGATTATAACCTACATAGTAAATCATCCAATAGGTATGCTTTCGTTACTCAAAAGTGGTTGGGTCTTTGCAATTTAGAAGCTGGGATGAAGCAGAAGACTTCATGACATGGCTTGCCAACCCCAGAAGTGTCACCACAATGAGAACATTAAGACTACAATTTATTTAACGTGTCCCAGCTGCTGTTAGAGAACACGAAGGATATTCGGTAGTGTCGAGATTCGAACTTACTACCTTTCAATAATAAGAACGAACGAGCTCGTCAACCAGACTGCCGTGGCCTCATAAAATATCAGGAACAATATTTTATTTACTTGGTGCATAAAGTGGAGAAATAAGACAAATGGATTTTTCAACGAGTAGCTTTAGATTTATGTTTGTTATTTGAGATTAATGCAGTTCCTGTTGGTAGTGTATGTTTTTCGCTGTCTGTTTTTGTTCTAGAGCGCCTCTGGATTTACACGATAAAATATCTGGATTTTATTTCTTTGTTGATATGGTTTTAAGGATAAGAAGTTATGCAATTTGCCGAGGATTTTTTTCTGATTCATTTGGATTAGTGATATTAAAAGTTATTGGAGATCTTGCCTCTCTTGGGTATTGATTCATTTATTTTCTTTTAAGAGTCAAGCAGACAGGTATCTGTAGATGACTTCTGACGGGGTGTTTAGCAGGTTCTGCAGTTTAAGGGTTCGAACCTCATCTGGGGATTATATGTTTTGTACATCGTAATTCACTTTAAACTGTAGGTCCCGTATTATTTAACCCTCTTGTGCAAAACAAAACCATCTACCGATTGCTTAGAGACTAACCTTGACTTATTCTCCAGAAAAGCTTGGAGTTTCTTTTCGTAAGCACATCGTTATTGTTTATTTTGCCGTAACATACCTTTTCTTCGTATTTGTGGCACAATTCTCGCAAACATTTTCGAAAAGGGAAGAACCTTATAAAGAAAAATGGCCCTCTTAAATATCTCTTTGCTGACTTACAAGATTGTCTGACCCCTGCTGAGTTATATAGTTTTTCTACCATATGTAGTTTTTCTATCATTTTTCAACATAAAATAGTTCATTAAAATGGACCCCTTTTCAAAATAATAAATTAGATAAAAACAATTATCTGAATGGGGTCAATTGATTCGGATAACTGGAGTTCTTCTGTACCCCTTTATCGGGTACTAAAATCAGCGAAAGACACCTGTTGTGTCATCATTCAAATGCGGTTCTTGGTTGTTGCAGAATATAAAAGAGATTTACCTGCAATTTCATTAAATGAAAAACATTATTGCGAATGTGTTATACTGAAAACACCTACAGTATCAGTTTGAAATACATCAACACTGTGGAAAATGAACAGAGTGGTACAGTGTTAAAATTAGGTAAATTTGATATTTTGAAAGGATTACTTGCATGTCTAATACACTTTATTATCATTTATATAAATAATATTGATAAAATATTTTTAGTTAATGTTACTATAAAATTAATCAGAAAATTTACTTTTATCTATGCAATATTCTCAACACACTCACAGAAGAATATTAGAATTTAAATGAAACATTTTGTTTCATTTTGATTTAAAACATATTCAGAACTTTGACATCTATTTAAAAAAATATTAAAATATATCTTAAATTTTTGCAATTTTGAATGTGTTTTGAGTGAAACATTTATAACGAAATCTGCTATCTTTAAATGGAAGTTTGTTTCAACACACATCTATGAATACTACAAAGAAATTTATAAAAAAATATATCCTTTTTGATTTCTTGTGTGTTAAATGTCTTGTGAAAGAAAAATAAACTGGGAGAAATGGTCTTTTCTTTAAAAAATATATAATATTTTCAGACGCGTAAGAATTTAAAGAGAGAAATGCATAAGATTCTATTTTGATTTAAATAAAACAGAGCACTATTCAGTGTTTGGTTAGATAATACTGTTCAAATACGTTTTTAATTTTCATAGTTATGAATCTGTTTTGAATGATAAATATTAATTGAAAAACTTATTTAAAAATATGCTTATATTTATAAAAATTAAACAGTAGTGGTCGGTATTATTTGTTATATATCAAATGCAGTATCTTAATATTTATTTAATGTTAAAATTATAAAAAAATAAAATTTTTAATAGGACTTTTATTAAAAGGTAGTAAAGGCTTATTTTACGAACCTTCAAATTACGAATATTCATTATTTAATGAATTAATAATTGATCTTTTATATAGTCCCATAGATGCACAATTATAGTTTTAATTCCATCTTATAGGAACTAAACTTTTGAAGAATTTCTCTAGCAAAATCATTTTCATGCATCTATTGTATTCATTTACTTTTTATCATCCGGGATCTTTCCTAAACTTTTTTAATTTTTTGGTTGAGAGACTTAGGTCGACGTTTTCATTGTGGAGTCGCAAAACCTTTCTCAAATCGTGAATACTTAACTGCACTGGTTTAATCTTGTATTTTTTAAGCGATTCGTGTGGACTTACTTCCTTATAGTCCATCTGCTGTCTCACAATCCACGCATTAAAGCACTATCATCACCTTCGATTGGAAATATCGCTTGGATTGCAAATATCGTTTGCTGGGAGTAATCATGGCTTCGAATCGCTTCCTGAAATTGTCTGTTCTTTCTATAATGCATTTATCAATCTATGCTTGTAATAATGTCGTAGGAAAAATGATAGCTCTGTCGTTTTGACAGGCTAGCTTTATTTTTTTAAAAAAAACCACCGTATAACTGAAGAAAACAAAGAACATTTATTTACCTGACGACTCGAATAAAGATATGTTACTCACCCTTGAACTTCGACAATGAAATTCCCCTGTACCTGAAATTTTTATTTCAGGGTTCTTTTGAACGTAAACTCAGATGTAATTTGTTCTTAAGAAAAACTAGGTGATTAATATATTGAGAACACAACGAATGATAATACCAGTTAGGTATTAAGCAAGAGAAAACTGAACAATCGTACGAGAAGATGAATGACTAACAACATTATGGTAACGTTTTAAGAAAAGTAATAATAAAACGATTTAATAAATCGAAAAATAATAGAACAATTTTTAAAAAGTGCAGTTCTGGAGCAGAAAAGTGATTTCTCCGACAGATTTTTCTGCAATAAAATGAAAGCAGTAATTATTTTTAAGTATGTCTCATCATATTTCTTATGTAGGTCATATATATATATATATATATATATATATATATATAATTTGCCCAGTACAGATTTATTTAAAAAGAGATTATTTTGATAAAATATATTTGATGATCTGATTGCTATTTTTCTATTTTACGAACTCTCTATTGAATTATGCGCCCGATACCAACAAATTCCTGAAAACGATAGACTACGTTGTAATTTTTATTATTGTGCTCTTAATTTTTTTTTTTTTTTTTTTGCACTTTTTATGTAAGTAAATATTTTTAAATGTGCTTTAAATACATGCATAACAAATTTAGATATAAAATTTCTTGGAATTATAATGAACTACTAATTATTATAAACACCTCTAATTTATATAAATATTGCCTGATTAATTTATAATTAATTCATAAATTAGTTTTTTTTAAACATTAAAAATGTACTTTTATTTTGAGAAGAAAGTTTTTTCTGTAGTAAATAATAACAAATATCATGATTATAAATATAATTTATATGTGGATTTTAGGATATTCCTTTGATTTTTCTTGGAATACAATAATTTTAGCCTTTTCGATTATAATATCATAGAAGATATTTTCAAACTTAAAATAACCGCTTATAATATATTTGGAAAATGAATTCATTTTACCTAACTGATTAACTTACCTTATATATATCCTGAAGTAATAAAAAATGATACTTACAATTTTAATAATACGCGCGCGAGCGATATTGAGTTTTAACTAAAGTGTAATTTTATAAATGGTATATAAAGCATTTTATTAAAAATTTAATTTTGTTATGTTCTCTTAAATTATTAAGTTTACTTAATAAGATTTGCCGACCGCCCTGTCTATTGGTCAGAGTACCTGACGGCGGATAGGGAGGTCCTTGGTTCGAATCCCGGTTCGGGCATAGATGTACTTTCTCTGTCTATCTATCCTTTCTGTGTATGAATGAAGTGTGAATGGATGTCTACCCTATAAACGGGTCTCTATGGCATGTGTGTACTGAAACAGTCGGTCTCCACACCAAATATGGATCAGTATGGAAAAGTGGAGCAGCGCACTCCATATTGCCAGCTTAGCTGGCACAAGACAAAAATAATAATAATAATAATAATAATATTTTACTGTGTCGCAAAATATATATCAAGTAAATTATTAATATTTTATGTTTAAATTAATAACATCAGCTCATTATTTTGCAACGGTCTCTCTAAAACAGAAAAATAATCGATTTCTTGAAATTTTAATATTGTGAAAGATCAAGTCCTTTAAGATATAAGAATTTACGTTGACATGTTATTACCTATAAATCTTATGCTAAAAATAAGGAAATTATTCAGCTTTTAAATTATAACAACACGTTGTAGAAGCGCTCACCATAATAATGATTTAAATTTGATTGGAATGTTTATTAAAAAATGTATGTGTGTGAAAAATAATTGGCAGATGTTACTATTTTTACCAAATATCTTTTAATACTTTCTTCAATAAAATAAAAGAATCTGTTCAACCACTTAAAATCTCTGGTTAGAAATTTATGAAAGTAAAATTTGAAAATTAATATTTAGGGTATAGTAGTAGTAAATATTAAATTGCTTGTTCAGTTCAATGCCAAATTTCTTAATTTCTGTTTTACATATTGTTCCTGATTCCTTAATTTCTGTAATTCCTGAATTCAGTTCTGGAACTTGTTCAAATTGGTACATTTTACTTTTATGCATCGTTTTTAGTTTTCCTTTATATCAAGAGTAAGGTTTATTTCATTTTAATAAAACAAAAGTTGCTTCTAGTCCTTCTCTGAGTACCAAAACGTGAAATATCCGACAGTAGAGCAAAGTACAAAGTTTGAAAATAAGTCAAAATGACGATTAGAAGCATAATTTTTCTGTATATTAATACAATGTTAAATCTATAATTAAAATCCACGCATTGTTCTGATTACTGTAACCCAGCGGTTGCAGTTAGCGCGGTGTCCTTCATTGATGGTGTCATTGTTTTGATCTTTCACTCGGGATATACAGAGTGGACCATATTTCATTTTGAACAATACACTCTCGGCTCATTCATCTAGAAGCTGAATGATTAACCTCTGACCTGTAGTTCAATAGTTATTGTATTCGATTCCTCACTTCAAACACATAAAATTTATGATTTTGGTAAATAGTTAAAACTGAAAATAAATCTTCGTGTGCATACTTCCCAGTACCTACCCCAGATTGGGACACGACCACTTAATGGAAGAAGTAGGATGGGGGTCTTCGTAGTTTAGAATCAGGTATCAAGCAGAGATGACCCCCTATTATTTAACCTGGCTGCCCTAGAAACATCTTATACTCGTATTGTGACTACGACCTCTCACACGTGTCCCAGCCACCTTTAGTAAACACGAAGGATCATCGGTTAAGCCAGGATTCGAACTCACTACTTTCCGATAATGAGAATGACTCCCTAATCAACCAGGCCACTTACTGGTAGATCCCACTTACTGGATACCCCCAATCAACCATATCTAAATTGTTTGCTATTGCTATTGCAAATTCTGCATATTACGCACATCAAAATACCCTTGCCCAAAAGTTTTAAGCTGAACAAAAGGAGTGGGTCCTATACCTGCATCTTCCGAAGACTA
The DNA here is from genome assembly GCA_030067965.1 of Latrodectus elegans. NCBI lineage: Eukaryota > Metazoa > Arthropoda > Arachnida > Araneae > Theridiidae > Latrodectus > Latrodectus elegans. Next base: position 85,084,696 of record CM057816.1, read on the forward strand.
TCTTGTTGAGAAGGCGTATGCACACAAATGTGGAATCAGCATCTACCCACAGATATGTTACAGAAAAGTAGCAAATCAAGCATTATATCATAATGTTCAGGAGTTCAAAATTAATAAAAGGATAAGAATAAAAATTATTAATAATAATAAATAATTATTGTATAGTTTGGAGATTTGAAAATTATTTTCAATTGATTTGCCGATAAACATCGTTTATACAGCTGGAAACTCACAATAATTTTATTTTGTATAAACTTCAATATTTTTTCCCATAAATATATAACTAAGTTATAGTAAAGAATTTAGCTTTAGTTTTCAGTAATAATTTTAAATAGCATGAAACATGCAATGATCTTAAACTTTTCTCCTGTTGGTAGTTCTGAACCGTGTAATTTGTTCTTCCAAACCCTCATATCTGATATCATACCGAGTGGGAGTTGAATAATTAGCGCCCAGTCGTTTCGTGCCTTCAATTCCCATCTTGGGTGTGGATGTTACTTTAAACAAATCTCACTCGAGTGTTTTCTGGTGTGTTTTTGCACCATCCTACTTCCCTGTACCTAGTTCTAATTTTGGCTCTATCTATTAGAGAGGTCTTCGTAATTTAGAAGCAAGCACAAAACTTGAATTTCCAACCCCAGAGGTATCATTTCACGTAGAGGATATTACTAACATGACCGTACCTCAGACGCCTTTATTAAACATGGAAGATTTTTAGAGGTCGAGATTCGAACTCTTTACCTTATGATTGTGAGAACGACACTATATTCCGCTGTTTCAATCCTAGTGTTTAAAAAGCAGCTATTGATAACAAACAAATCAAATTTTCTGTTATGACTATCTGTTTAAAAATAATTCGTTAATATATTCATCATACGGATTTTCTATTAGGTTAATCTTAAAATAATAGAGCAATATATAAAAAGTTACCAAAAACACATTTCTCGAACTTGTGAAATGTATTTTAAATTAAGCTATTCTAATTTGCATACCTATAATTTTCATTGTATTTGTCTATGGAAGATATGTGAAATGTAAATGCAAATTTTCTATCTTGAAAAGTATATAAAAGCAACAAAATAAACTATGTATTCTAAATGCTCTCTTTTGTTGTAATAATTTATTAAACATTTGAGTGATCTTTTTCTAGAGTAAAACTTGAAGTTTTAATTTTTAGATAGATCACACAATAAACTAATAGTTTCATAACAATGCACAAATAATGTTGATTATATCATTAAAAATGCATTATTTAAACAAGTAAAAGTTTAGACTAAAAGCGCGATCTCTCATTTGAAATTACAAATTATACAATATTATAGTTTTTATTTCTTTCACTGTTTTATTATGCAACAAGTTACGGAAATTCTATAAATATTATATATTTCAGACAATATTACATATTCAGTTTGTTTCGCTTATTCAAATGAACTAAGCTTTATTAGTAGTTAATATCCGCATTCGTTTGTATAAAACTTCTATATTTAAAGGTATTAAAAATAAAAACTTGTATAAAATAAAAATAATGTTTAAAAAAAATAGATGAAAAATTAATGTTCACACTTTTATAGTTTCAATTGGAAGCAAGCTGAAATATGTGAATTATTTGTAATATAAGTAAGAGGCTAATATTATCATATTGATATACTCTTACCTCACAAATTGAATAAAATGCCTGCACAAGCACAAAATCTTTATATGGCGGAGTAGAAAAATCCTATTTCAAAAAATAAAAAATGATTATATACTTATAACGTTAGGCAAACTTACTATCGAAATAACAGATCAAAAGGAATATATTCTTAAATAAATAAATGTACAAAGGCACCCCCTGTTGCCACCAGATGAGAGATCAAAATTAACCCAGTTGCTATGAAATAGATGCCGAGGGAGCGTTGTATAAATTTAATTATAGGAAAAGTAATTTATATCACACACATGTTATATATAATATGTATATTGGAGTTCAATGACCTACGGAAGGAAATGTTTAAATATTGGCGACTATCATTTATATCAAGAAATATTAATCCTCGTATTGGCGACAATTACGTTAATTTAGGTAGTATTCGTTTTTAAATGGTAGAGAGTGAAATGAAATACTATCTAATAACCTGTTTCTATGATTTTTTTTATAATGTGAAAACAATGAATTTAAAAATCGAAATTTTAATCATCCAAAGATTTCACTTAATTAAATTTTTGAATAAATTGTGGGTATTTATTGATTGGAAACTTTTGCTAGAAATAAATGGATTTCTTACATCAGAGTAACAAAGCTAGGCACATTTTTTCGGTTTATTGATTACTTAACAAATGGCAAACAAAACTTTAATTTTTCCCGTACTATTCATCTTTAAATTTTTATTTCTTATGATCATAAAAAACTGAATCGTGACTGATATTTTATGAGCGGTGATTGATTTTAGTCTGCGCACATTATAATTTCATGAGGAAACATTTTGTCCAATTTCTAGACGCAATCGTTTAAAGTATAAACGGTGCAATATTTGGGGTTAGAAATTGTTTTAAAATAAATACGAGCAGGAATATTACCCTAGTGCAGAAATTCTAATCCAGATGAATAAGTATTGAGATTGAGAGTGGTCGATTAAACTGTGCATGATCACACACACAGAGCTCTCGTACTGTGAAGGTTAAAAAGGAGGATCTATAGTCCAGACTTCGTCCTTTCATCGCTTCATAGTGGCTTGATATGTTCAGCATTGTGGTCAAATACAACAACGCTTAAAGTAATGTATGAAAAATAATAACAAATTATAAGGAATCAAACCATCATTAAACAAAACTTCATAATTAGTGGGTTCGTAATCATACCAACAAAAATTAGACACGCCAAGCGCTTCCTGTGACGGGTATGCATTCACAAACACAAAAACAAATTTGAATCGCTCCTGTTGTTCAGTAAGCCAAACTCTTAGTTAAAAATTAGTGCCTTGGGCTTGAGTTCAATTATTAATAACTTCGATTCTCACTTGGGTGTGTCGATCTTGTAGTTGAATGGTTAGTACTGTGGAAATTTCAGTTCAGCCTTACGTGGGATCGAGTCCTATCTTCGGCTTGTATGTTTGCACTGATTCAGAATACACTTTAAACTGTATACCAGGAATTAATTAGCTCTGCAAAACATGATCGTTGAGGACTAATTAACCAAAAGAAACTTACTTTTCATTTGAATATTGATAGTGTTGTATATATATATATATACATATATGGCTTATTCTAAACTTTAGGTACCGTTAAAATTAGCCCTCGTATAAAAATTGGCCAATTAGTAATAGACTTACTTAACACTTTACCACCAATTAACCAAACCTATCATTGTTCAATAGTATCTGAGATCAATACCAGGATTTTTCAATCGAAACAATAGGATCTTACTCAGGTGTCTATGTTCAGTCAGAAAATATAATGATTCCCGATAAAAATTATTGTTCTTGTCAAATGCCATATTTGTAATAGCTTTCGAATCATTTTAAAAACTTGAACGATTACTAGCATTTCGTCTTTAAAATAAAAACTTCTTAATGCTTCATATGAGTAAAAATTCCTCTTGCCTTCGGTTCAACAGTTCGTGGGTTCGAATCCCACCTTGGGCATGGATGTTTGCAGTGGTTCGGAATCCACTTTAAGCCGTAGGTCCCGGTCTAATTAACCCTCGTGTGCAAAAAATGATCGTTGAGCGACAAACGAAACGAGTATAAATTCAACAAAATTAAAAAGTGATTATTGTAGTAGTAGTAATGGGCTGTCCCAGTCATTAGAAAAATGACCTTCATTTCAACAGTTTGAATACCACATCAGTCTTGAATATTTGTAGTGGGTTGGAATTCTTTTTAGGTGTTGATCAAATCACGCCCTCTAGCGTCCAAATAATCCTAACGGGATAACCAGACCAGACCAACTTCCAGTAGAAAATGTGCACCTAACATTTGGTGAAAATTGCTGTTTGGAATGGTAACCGTATTTATACTATTTGCTTAAAATTTTGTGCAAAACGTTATTTTGCGCCACTAATTAAAGTCTCCAATTAATTCGTCAAAAATTGCACCAGTAAATTATAGCAACATCTTATTCGTTTTATTTTCAGCTCATGTATAGATTAGTGAAATATAAATGGAATGAGGTGTTGAACGCGCTTGATAATTTCTTTTAGTTATGAAGTGAATACTTTCATTCCATAATTAATTTTATTTTAACAATTTCAATTAATTTTTCAAAATTTGATAAATTTTGATGTCTGCATTCCTTCCATTGTTTGTGTTCTAATGCCATGGGTTCATTGAGAAAAGTGTAACATAAGGAATTTGGAGACAAAAAGGAAGCTTTTTTAAAAATTGAAAAAAAAGCTCTAAATAGCAAAAAGCGCTATATTTTTTTTAAATAAAATAAACTGTGGGGGTGTAGAATGAAGAAAGGATTCAATGTGCGGTTTTCATATTTTTCTCTGTCGGCTACGCTGAATGGCAATTTAAAAATAGATGAAATGACCACTCGCCTTCATCCTTGAAGCGAGCAATGTTCCGGAATGGTGTTTTATTTTAAATTAATTACGGTTTTATAAATATATCTTTACATTGAGCTTAAATAAGCTTTAAAATTTTGACTAAAAATAATTAAAAACGTTGTTGTTTAAAAAATTAAATGTAATCTTTGTTTTAAATTAAGCAGAAACTAACATCTAATATACTTCACTTCTGTCCATGAAGCCGCTCTTAACTCAACCCTGAACCAACAAATTCAGTGGTCAAACAATCGCGATTTTTTATATAATTACTTTGTTATGATATTTGTGTATATATATATATATATATATATATATATAATTATAAAGCAAAAAATATATACATATAGCAAAAAATATAAATATATATAAGAATATAAATATATATAAAAATACAATACAGAATATACAATACAATAGGAAATCTAGCCAGCGCAAAAGCAGCTAAAGAAAGATTTGCCAATATAAATAAGATAAAATATGAAAAATATGAAATTGGAAAAACAGTGAAATATAAATAAAATAAAACATGAAAAATATGGAAAAGCACTGAAATATATGAAACAGATGAAAAGAAGAATAATACATAGGGGCCACGTCTCTTTCTTTTAGCATAGCTGGCCATCTCCCTCCTGATGAAGACGTGGCCCCTATGTATTATTCTTCTTTTCATCTGTTTCATATATTTCAGTGCTTTTCCATATTTTTCATGTTTTATTTTATTTATATTTCACTGTTTTTCCAATTTCATATTTTATCTTTATATATATATATATATATATATATATATATATATATATATATATATATATATATATATATATAATCTTTTTCCAATGGCAGATTGTAGACAGTTACAATTACAACAGTCTATTAATCTATTATTCTTTGATACCCAAGGAACCGGCCAAAAACAGCGACCTCTTAGCCGCCGAGGCGTTGCCCCGGGTGCACCACAGAGGGTGGGCCACAATCGCACCCTTACACATGCCATAGGGACCCGTTTATTGGGTAGGCATCATTCATACTTCATTCACACACACAAGGAAAGGACAAAGACAGGATAGAGAGAGAAAGTACATCCATGCCTGACTCGGGATTCGAACCCAGGACCTTCCTATCCGTAGTCAGGCACGCTGACCACTAGACAAGTTGGCCGGCATATTTGTATATAACATTTCAACACATTTAATGTAAATATATTGTTATGTCTCATACTCAGCACACTTTCGATCGTAGCGTACAAAGAGTGAATTGTTATATATATATATATATATATATATATATAGCGAACCCAGATATGACTCCTCTGTAATTTTGTTTTCTTTGCTAATTAAATGTGTTTGTTTTCCAAATTTGAAGTCATTAGTTTGTTTCATAACAATATATTAAACATTATAGGTACAAAACGTTTTTATATGAGTACTAGAATATCGTAATCCAGTTCTTTTTGTAAGAGAAAATTACTTTTTATTCAATATCAAAATATTTTGGATAATTGATCATGGTAGTTCTAATAAAAAAATTCTCTTCATCGGAAGTCAATAATTTCGATCATGTTGTGTAAAAGAATATAAGGTGCGTGACGAGACTTTTTCATGATAGTTATTATATGCCCTACCTGAATTTAGAGAGTAAAAGGCTCTTACTTTCACACAGCCGTATTTTTTATTTTTTCTGTCTTATATGTCATGTTTCTTTTACTTAAGCTTAGATCTTTACTAATGCGCCGAACTAACTATTACGTAAGTCGTTATTGGTTTTGCTTTCAATCAAGTAGTTCTTGGGTTCGATTTCCCATCTCGGGTTACCAAATGGGTTACTGAATGGTAGCCTTTTGGTCTTTGATGCCTTAGCTAGTTTGTTTTATTGTCGCCTTAGATGTGCGGTATCTACTTTAAACTGTGCTCCAGTTCAATTAATTATCTGTTGAAAGTGTGATCGATAGTTTGTGGGTTTGATACCCACTCCAGCCGATTATATCAGCAGTCATTCAGAAATAATTTTAAATTAGATTTTGATATCATATTAGATCTCGTTTACAAGTGACTTTGGGATAAAAATTGAAGTCAATATCTATATGTTTGTGTGTGCTTATATCATATTATTGTATTAAATACTGGTTATACTATAACATTTAATGATATTTTAATTTATGATGACTAATAATTTTCCTACGTTATTTGCATATTTCTTTTTAATATGCTTACGCATGTTGTTTAATGTTTATATCTCCCATCTTTTGCGCATGACTGCACAGAGCTTATGTTTCTCTTAGAAACCGATTCACTATCTTGGTGAAAATCTCTTCTGTGATTTTTAATTCCAAGAAGGAGAATAATTTACCTGACTTCCTCTGGTAGCAAAGCGGCCATCTGGTTATGCGGCTGAAGAGGTAAAACTCAATTTTCCTACCAAATTTATTATGTTTGTCTTATGCGTGACCGATTCTAGTCCAAGTTTTATTCCACGTAACTTAACAAACAGAATTGTTGTAGCCCGAAGTAGAGATACAGGCTGAGTTCCTGAGGAAGTATGTGCTATACATTTCGAAGGCATTTCATTTCGGATAATGACTCTATTTTCAGAGCTCTTTCATTAATCCTTAGTTACAAATTTGTTAGAAAGTTATTTCCATAACTTTAATGGGAAGAATATGATTTCTCATAAGAAACTATTTTTAAAATTATTCTCGTTGATAACAATTTTTTCATCATTCACAACGACTCAGAATTTTTCTAACACTCTATTAATGATTTTCAATTAGCTTTTTTAAAAATAGTTTTCAGAAAACAATTTTTTGATTCCGTGCATGATGTTCAAAATACTTACAAAAAAACTGTTTTGAATCTATCCACACTTTTCAAGAAATTAGTTTCAAAATTTTCTCAGAAGCAGTTTTGATCCCATTCAAAAAGTTCATTTTAAAATTCACGCTAAGAACAATTTTGACTATTCGTACTATTTAAAAAATTAGATCTCATTTGTTGAGAAGCTTTCGGGAGTAACGCATTTTTATTTTTAATATTTTGTGGCGAGAATGCCCCAAATCCAGAATTATTCGTAATTTTTAAACTAGAATCAATCACATTTAGAATTATTATTTCACAGTATTGCGACTTTCCGTTTGTGTCGGATATGAAACCCCCATTTCTCGTCACCGAGAATTGTCTTTCCTAATCAGGCCATTGCAGCCTGAAATTATATTTAGCCTGAACAAATATTTGATCGATTCACAAACAACCAAAAAATTACATTAATTATTACATAAAACACACTTAGCTGTTCACAATATTCAAAAAATTTATTCACATAGGATTTTGGTTATAGATTCACTATTTTAAAAATGTTTTCACCAAAGACAAGTTGGGTTCTACTCACAACATTCAATTATGTACAAAAATATTCACTCAAAAAATTTATATAAAAAATCTTATAAGTAAAAATTAAAAAAATGTTATTACATAGTAATTAAAATCGAAAGTTATTACTATAAATAGTTAAATAACTTTTTTATAATTATCATGTAATGTGTTTTAATTAACAGAAAAGAATTCGGTATGTATGCTAATGATAATTTTTTACCAGATAACATTTTAAGAAATGTCTTAGTAATATCTTCCGATAATTATCCAGCAAGATTTATGTTTGGTTAAGTCCTTAAACATTATTTTTAATCTTTCATATTACATGCTTTTATGAAATTATTGACTTTGGCTTTCGATTCTGCAGTTCATATGTTTGAGTCTCACCTCAATATTAAATGTTTGTAATGGGTTCAGAATTTTTTCATTTTAAAATGTACATTCTGATAAATTTATTCGTCGTCCGTAAAATGTGACCATATAGGGAAAAAATTACAGCTTTATAATCAATCGATAAATTTCATATTTTATCTGCAAACGATAATTTTTTGAAAGTCAAGAACGATAATTTAATGAATGACTATTAGTAACTGTATGATAACCTTATAAAAATTTCTTAATAGCGGACGTTTTATAAAAGTGTTATACAAATTAAAATGTGATGTTATTGGATAGTGAATATAAGAATGAAATATTAAAAGTTTTCCCTTAATTCTATGCGTACAGAACTTTATTAAAGAATTTATTGACTTTTCAAAAATTTGATTTATACGCACCTCTCTTTATAAAATTCTGAAAGTAACAAACACCTTAGGCTGTAAATGTTTCCCTACATATTTAAACAGCTTTTATCATGTTGATTCGGCGTCTAGTTTTCATGCAAATAGGGTGGAGGAGTGTAAAAATATCCAGAATGCTAACTTAAAACAATTGCTTCTATTTGTGTATCGCATTTACACTTGTAAATTTCAATCGAAATGCAGGTGTGCTATTTTTGTTAACTTTGAACATTTCCTACTCATGTGTTTCATACTTTCTATTGCGTTCTTTGCTTGGAATTTCTGAGGAAGAATAATATATTTGGTCACATTTAGAATATGTTTGTTAATATTATTCGTACTGTTCGACTAAAATACGAATCTACTTTATCCCGAGCGATTTGTTGAAGTGTTAACAACTGGCTTTTTCAATGCAGCAGTTCGTGGATGTCGATATATATATATCGGTATAGGCGAGACCCGGACTGTGTATCTTTAGGTTAACGGATTTGGAATACTGGCCCATTACCAAGTACCTTGTAATTTTAAACACGATCAGGTGATGAGGTCACACCTGAGCTGGCACCCTCCTTTTTACATCCACGCCGCACCAACGGAAGGACTTTGGATGTCTCATATTAACGTGGACACGTTCCCAACCCATGGAGCTCCAGCTACACATTGTGAAGGAGAGTATGGCGTGGTCACCTTACGAACCACTGCCCTCGGCAAATGATGTTTCACTTTACTGCTCTTAACTGGAAGCTGCGTGGAGCCACCAGAACTCTCGTGGTTGTCGATAGTGGCTCGAAAAAATGGGAGCTAAGAAAAAGTTATCTTAGCGAAGAATTAATTCAACAAACCAATGGCGATAGCGACTAGGAATTAATTTAATGTCGTTGGTCCTGGTTGAATCAACCCGCGTTAAAATTAACATAGATTAACAAGCGAAAAAGAATAAAGCCACATCGAGCTTGATTGGTTAGTGTCTCCGAATTTATTTTAAAATAGTAAGTCCTGGTAAAATTATATCTTATGTATGAAAATTGCTATAGATTCACAAACGGGAAAACCACATCGAGGTTTGACTCATTGTAGTGGATCGAAATGGAATTCTATATCGTGGGTCCAGGATGAATTAGACATCTTGTATTAGAATTTCCATAGACTGAAAAGTTTATCTGATCTTTATTTTATTTTGTTAAATAAAATAAATTTTTATTTATTTTATTTAAATTATTTTTATTTAAATAAAATAAAAAGGATTTTTTTTATTTAAATCTCTAAAGAAAAGCTGGCAATTTTTATTTGCATAAATTTTTGTTTTCATAAAAATCTTGCTACTCAAGAATACAATGGCCATAAAATTTAAAAAGTAATCAATACATTCATTGTATTGATTACTTTTTAAATTTTATGGCCAAAAAGAAAATGATATAACTAAATTCGAATTCGCAGTTTTTATTTAAATGTAATGTTTTTTAGATTTTCAAAATCATCTATGTGTCTTAAAGATCTAAAACTTGGGCTAAGATATTTGTAGTGATACTGAATCCACTTTAAATCGCAAGTCCTGGTCCAGTTAGCACTCGTGTGCAAAATATGACCGTTTAGTTACAAACCAAACGATAAGAAACGTAACCTAACGATATAAAACATAAGTTACCGCACTTTATCTCACTGAATTCCTGTCTAGACTATGTTGCTGTCGTCAACGATTTCGCTGTCTGATGCAAGGGAATTGCCTCTCATGGTTACCATAGCCTTAATTAGCATGTTTTATTTCCATCAAAATTATGTAAATGAGTTCCATCAAATTACTTTTAATGAAAGTGCATGCACTAATGAAGAGTTTAGATAAATCTGCGATGATTGGGAGGATAAACGTATAACCCCATTTTCCTTAAAACTGACAATATTACTAAGCAATTTGTACATATTTAATATCATAATCATGTTAAATAAAAAAAGATATTTAGGTTACAGGCTAGAAACATTAACTAAAAATTTATTTTATTCAACATAATAGAAATTTAAAAAAAAATTATTATTTTTTATTTCTATAATTTGTGTTTTGCATAAAGGGGCCGATCTCGTTACTGAATGTAAACGCTTTGGTTCTAAGATTATTTAACACCAACGCCGGTGCGATATCCGGTGCGATATCCGGTGCGCAGGTCCCAAAGACTGCATATAGCGCCATAAATCAAACTAGAACCAAATTCATATCAGTTATTGGCCAGTTGAAAGTTTTGTTATAATCACATACTATATCTATGGTGTACTCTAATAAAATAATAATATGTTTTTTTTATATATAAAATAACATTTATTCTTTTCATCATAAAATTATAACGTAAATTTAAAATGAGTCACAAAATTTATTGTAAAGAATTAAAAACTTATGAATAATTCATCCCTCACAAGTGTCATAGCAATGTATACTATCAATCAGGAAATATTTTTTTATTATTTTGTGTATTCAGTAGGGTTGCATTTTAATATTTACTAAAGTTTGATGGATTGTGGTATCACACTTATTGTTGCTAGCTCGATACCCGACCCAGCTAAATTCATCATGAATATGATCGGTAATTTTATTTTCATGTGATTCTGATCATGTGACACATGATGAGAAGAAGGGTTGGCCAGCTCAGACATTGGCTACGTTTGTTGATATGGCTTAAAAATACTTCCTTCTTCACTTCCGTTCATTAAATTTTTAGAACAATAATTTGGAACAATCATTGATTTGTTTTTTTTTTTTTTTTTAATTTTTTTTTATAAACGAAAACTAATTTTTTTTCCGATCTCGGTAATTCGATAAATCTGAGATATTAATTCCAAACCTCAATGTTATCAATGCTGGAGGTAATTGAACTTATGAACTATTGAACTGCAGACTGAACACTGACTGATAGGTTGATCATGCGAAAATTGGGTGTCTTCTGACTTCGATAACGACAACGATTTAGAGTGCCAAGTTTTGTGCTGATAATTTCGTTTTATCTTTTTTAAATAAAGAGAATGACATGTTACGGAAGCTCCAGTATTGATAATTTTAATACTTTCACACACCTCTGCGTGTAGACTACTGTTTGATTATTTCAACCAAGTTTTCAAAATAATTTCTCTGTTCTCTCTTATTGAGCTTACTTACATATGAAGGTCCAAATTTGGCCTTCATTTCAAAATTCATGATTTTAACCAAGCATGTGGAGGACTGCATCGATCTTAATTCCACTTTAAACTGAAAATCAAAGGCCCAACTTATCCAAGTGTCTACAACAATGTGATAAAAATGTGTGTTATCTTTAAAAGTTCTTTTTTTTCTGAAAGGTTTAATTAGATAATAAATTTTAGAAAAGTAATGCAGCGATTTTTGTTATCGTATTAGAATAATTTTCTACAGATTTTAATTTCCATTTGAGAAACACGTTTTCGGGCGGCATTCCATTTTATTTTAATTGTATCAGCTTTTTCAGACAATTTATAAAATATTTCCTGATATAAAGAGGTATATTACGATAAGAAAATGATTTTTTTTCACACTTTCCCCGAAAAGAAGATAACAAGAAATCCGAAAGGTAATTTTAAAGATGAATACCGAATAACGGTTACACTTTTAAATTCCGTTCATTTTTTTTTCTTTTTCTACTTATGAGATTTTTGATTTTTTATGTATCGGAAAGCTAATAACTTGGCAAAAAAAAAAAAAAAACTTTTATTCTGTGTGGCGTGTTTTATACAGAATGAAACATGCCAAACTAGTAGCTGTATAAATGCCTTCACTTTAACAGTTCGCGGGTTCGAATCCCACACCTTGGGTTTGGATATTTGTTATGCCTCGAAATCCACTTCAAACCTTAAGTCCCTCTCTAATTAGCTTTCATGTAAAGCAAAAAGCAAACTTTAAGCATCATACTAAACCCATCAGAATACAACCAAAAGTGACAGAAGAAAATTCAGGCCTTTGGTTCAAAAGTTCAAGGGCTCGATTCCCATCTATGGTATGACTCTTTGTAGGGATTCATTGAAGTAATAGTTATAAGGAGATGAGAATTTGGTAAAAAAAAAATTGGTTGTACTATTTCACAAAAAAGCTTCTATTATATATAATTTACGCTCTGGCCTGCAATTCTATAGTTTGAAGGTTCGATTCCCAACTCAGCCCAAGGTGTCCTTTCAGAAATTACTTTAAAATGTAAGACTCGTATACATAAGGGAACCTTAGTGCGACAAAGTAAAGCAATATCTAAGTTTTCATACATTCGAAAATTAAATATTTTTTTTAAATAATTTCTAATGAAATTATTTTTCGCATTAATTTTAATTCTAAAAATATTTCCGTTGAATAAAAAATTAATGAAAATTTCAACACGATTATTAATGGGATTTTTCTAAGACAAATCATAATGATTGTGTTTTGTTCGACGAAAATAATGTAACAATGAAACCGATATCGATTATGAAAATTGCATAATCAAAATTGCCTTCCGGTGGAATTCGTTGATTAATGATTTTCAATTAAATAAACAATTGATAGCAATGTTACGCTGAACAAACATCCTAGTTTCGGCGCTCATATTATGCCAGCTATAATAGCATTTCCTCTTCAAACTGCATTGAAAGTGCTTTTACAATTTATAAATCGTTTTGTTGTCAATAAAATATCACATTACTTTTACTAGATGTCATGAATTCTTAAAACACGTGGAAAAAGTATGGCGTGTTTTTCTGTTACTGGTTTTAATTTGATAATATTTTCTCTGGACTAGTATTTGGTTCAATAGGACATTCGATTCCGACTTCGGGTGTGAAAATTTTCAGTGATTAAAAATTCATTTTAAATTGTAGTTATGGTGTATAAAAATGATCGTAGTCCAAACTACATTTTGTGCGATTTTAATTTTTTTATAGCTGAACTGTAACTTAATGAATGACAATGGAATTAATTAATTAATGGTGATGAAACACTGAAGTCAGGATTTTATCCATCTTATTCCGATCTGTGAGATCCAATGGCTCAGTAGCTTCACGCCGATACCCGTTAAGATCAGCAAAGTGAAGTATGATTTGCCGCGGACCATGATTGGGAGTTGACCAATCAAGGACGTACCCTCCCTTACTGGGTTGCTGAAGCTCAGTGGTTTGGGGATGTGTTCACGTTAATACGTCACGTCCAAAGCCCTTCCGCTGGTGTGGCTTGAGTGTAGAGAGGAGGGTGTCATCTCACTTGTCGACCTCGTCACCTGACCCTAGTTCAAAATCACGAGGTGATTGGTGAAGGGCTAATATTTCAAACCTCTTAACCTTAAGGTACGATGTGGGGCTTGTCTGCACCGCTATGTACTCCAATGTTTCCCATTGGTACCATATTGAAAAAACCAAAAAAATGCTCTCTGATGGGAACAGAAACAATTTTGACAAAAATTACCATTATATATATATTTTTTAAAAAATACTATTTACTATGCAGCATTTTTTTTAAAAAATATAATGGTAATTTACAGTATATAGGAATACAAAATGAAAGGAGAATGGATTCCAAACATGTTTTTTCCTCTGCTACTAATGGTTTTAAAAATGAGCAAAGCTGACAGTTTTAAAAATGAAGAAATGTGAGTTTTAAAATGTGGAAACTTTATAGTTTTAAAAATGGAGAAAAAAATGAGTTTTAAAAATGAGGAAACATGACAACTTTAAAAATGAGAAAACATGACAGCTTTAAAAACCCCAATAGTTTTAAAAATTAAAAAAACACACGAGTTTGTTTTCTTTACACAAAAAATAAAAAGAGAGAGAAGCAACCACATGTCTCTCTTCTTGAAGCGGGAAGAATTCCGGTACAATATGCTTTGAGACATTCCCATCTTCCAAATGATTTCAAATCAACGTTAATTACGGTTCAGAACAAACGCTTTCATATTTTCATACTGAAATATTTCTTGTAATTTTAGCTAACCACAGATGAATATACTAATTATAGTTCGATTTCATTCGATTCAGTCGTTCTCAATTCACTCTTAGTCAAAAATTAAAAGAACATTCAAAATAACGACATTATGTTTATATTGATTCCTCCTTGAAATGTCATTTCAAATGTAGGGCAATACACTTGTTATCAATTCAATATCCTCCTTATCTCGCTTTCTGTGTAATTTCTAGTTCATCATTTGGTCGAAATTTTCGCAAGAAAAAATATCTGCTGTTGAAATTTTATCTACCCCTAATCATATTTAAAATAAAATATCTCTTAGTATCCGTAATTTAAAATAGAATTCAAACCTACCTTCAACAAAGTTTAGAGTTCAATGTTTAAAACTTTGGCCTTCATTTCCAGGAATCGTAGATTTAATTCACATGATTTTAAACCTATACAATTAGTCCTGAATTACACTAAATCAGGATGTAAAATATCACCGTAGATCAGCTGAATAATAGTTTTAGAAATGGAATAACCTATGTCAATAAATTATGTTGTTTGGCAGTTTATCTGAATTAACATTTAAAAAAATGGCTTGTTTATTAATCCAGCAGTGTTTCTTAAAAACAAATTAACTAAGATTATTATGATAAATAAAATTTTTAGAACTAGTTCAACATAAGCGGCTTATTTTAATACCAGGTAAAAAGTTATCAGTAGGCTATATTATTATTAAATATCAGACTATATTTAACAACAATAATCCTGTTTTCAATTCTGAGAAACGGTACGAGAAGAATTTCTGAAATATTACATAATAATTTCAAGTTATTTATATTTGTAAAATTTCTAAAAGAATCTGTTTTTTTTTAAATATCTTTTTCAATTTTTTTAAATACAACGTTATAATTATTCAATTTTATAGCTAGTACCCATTGTTTTTTATTTTATGCTTAATGCTCTTTTCTACTGAACAAACGATTTTATAATATTCAGTTTTACTGTTAGTTAGAGTATCGTTTGAAATGAAATATGCATCTGAAATATCGCTGTTAAAATGTTCGTTTTCAATTTTTTTCCATGCAACTATTTTGCAAACGATATTTGATCTCATAATTTCATAAAAAAAAATTGACTTAATAATGTTAATCGCATTTTTTGGCAGCTTTACGAGCATTTTAAGAGCTTACTTCCGGTTATTTGAATACTCACTTCCTGCTTTCTAAGCTTTACAAGTTTTTTGAAATATCTGTGATTCTAAATCAACATGGAAACAAAAAAATAAACTTTTTTTGCGAAGCTAAATAGAAAATTTATTCACTAAAATCAAAAATAAAAGTTGATTTTTTTTATAGTGACGATTTTAAATCATACTTTTTCTGATACTTTATAACGATTTATTTTTAGAAGGATTTTCTTTCTCAAACGTATTTACAGAATTAAGAGATATATTTACTTTCATTTTATTATTTTATTCAAATAGAATTGTATTTCACTATTGGTATTTGTATATTTAAAATATTGGACATCAAATCTAAAAATATAATGATTACTCGAGTATTTTTTTTACCTATTTGTGTATAATATTTTAAATTATATAAAAATATCTTGTTCAAGTATTTTATTTACAGTTAATTAACACACAGTAATATATTCATAATGAAATTTCTTTATATGGAGAAAACTTATTCCGAGAAATACTGAAATAAAAAGTAAAATATTCCATTTAATTTTTATGCTTAAAATTTTCAAAATAAAATTTGATTTAAAATAGTCAATATTCGTATAGAATGGTTTTAAAAAGTCGTAAAGCATCTTATTATTCTCCGTTGTCTTTAGCAAATGTATTTTTCCTTTCTTAGTAAATAAAACGCTTACAATAATTTAACGTGGAATATTTTATGGCATCTGTCTATAATAAATTTGGCTGTGTTAACTTTTGACATTTATATCCTGCGTCAAACTATTTGATCAGTCACATAAAAAATTTTTTTTGCTGGTATTTTATACTACATACATTAGTTTCTCTGCTTCCTAGGAAATAAATTATTCCTTAGCTGAATATATTTACAATTTTTTAATACTTTATATTATTCTTTTTGAGAAAATATCGTTTACATATGTCATATTTCCATTTATAAATCATCCATAATTTTTCACATTAAACTTTATGCTTTAAAATTTTACTCTGGTTAAAGAAAAAATTCACTAGGTATATTTTTAAATGAATATAATCATAATCCCATAATAATCAATTATAAAACATTTCTTATTTTCAAATAATCGTCTTAAAATTTATGAAAATAATATCAAAGTGAAATGTGTTTCTACGATAAATCAATAATTTTGAAAACATTACCTTGAAATAATTGAAAAGCGATAGTAAAAATGATTGTGTGTGTGAATAATCAAGTCTATAATAATATGATTTATTATAACATCTTATTTGAAATATAATTGAAAATGTTATTAAAATTGTAATCACATTATAACTACATATCTTATAACAGACAAACGCATTAAAAATATCAGTTTAATAATTGTGTCATAAAATTATATTGTTGCGATATATCTGCGATAAACCTTTCTCACGACCAAAAATAAAACCAATTATTAATAAAAAGTTATTACTAGAAATAATCAAAATTTTTTCGTTCATTAATTATCACCATAACTACATTTATATCAATGAAAATCATTAAAATTTAATTAATACCAATTATAATTATAAATATATTTTTGGCAAATATTTTTCCCAGAAATTGATATTAATCTTTTCAACATTACCATATATATGAAAACTCTCATATTGTTGGACGAGCTGGCTTCTGAATACTGTGGTCATAAATTCAAGAGTTCATTGGCTCGATTCCTATCTTTTTATGGCGGTACGGTATTTATATTTATTGGTTCCAGTTTGCCCGCGTCTCTAAAATGTGACTGTATAACAACAACCATCCAACCTTCTTAACATTTCTTGAGCTGATGTGATACACCCCTATTATTATCGTGCCGAGCTGGCAGCGGAATGGTTAGCGCTCTTGCCTTCGGTTCAACAATTTGTGGGTCCGAATCTCACCTTGGGCATGGATGTTTGTAGTTGTTCGGAATCCACTTTCAACCGTAGGTCCCGGTCTAATTGACCCTCGTGTGCAAAAAATGACCGTTGAGTGACAAACAAACCAAACCTATTATTATCGTCTGCTTATTTCGCTTATTTCATTGTAATAATGTTATGTTGAAGAGCTTGTGCTTACTGCTAAGGTACTGTTTTAAAAACACAAGAATAAATTTGTTTCATTTGATAATAATAATAATACGCAGTAAAATTTTTTGTTCTACCAAGCGATTGTTACAATAGCAAATTGTTAGTTCTGGGCATTCTTTAGAGAGACTCTCTTCGGTCCTCTCTTAAACTAACATGTTACAACTTGCATTTTTGTTTATATCTGAAGTAAAAAAGTGTCTGATAGTTATGTATATTCAAACCATCATTCCTGACTGTTAAATACGAAGTTAACACTATATCCTGCAATGGTAGACAGATATTGAATACTAACAATAGCCTTCAGTTCAGCAGCCTTTGAGTTCGATTCCTCCTTCAGAAGTAAATGCCTGTAATAGTTCGGAACCATTTTCAAATGTAGGTCTCTGTCAATGTAGTTTTCTTTTCCAAAACCAATGAAAGATTAACTGAAGCTTATGCGTTCCAATTCGGATTTCAAAGTTTATAATGATTCGAATAACACTTTACACTGTGACACTGAATCAAATTAGATATGTGCAAAAAGTAATTTACTGAGCTACGAAACCATTCTAAATATTTAAGAAAAAATAAAAAAATCTGATGTTGAAATTCTTGTTTGGGCTTAGTGAAAGTTATGAAAACTTTTTTTTTTACTTGAGCAAATAAATTAATTAAAAATTCTTTACTAAAATTACATTTTTCATTAAATATTTCTAATGTTAGGAAATATTTTGCCCCCATATTACCAACTAAATTTATTTTTCTGAAAAATAAATCTTTTATTCGGTTGTATTCAAGAGAGTTAAAGAATCTTCTAGTATTTATTAAAAATGTCTATCTATTTTCAGAAAAATAATTATTTCGAATTTCTCTAGTTTTTTTCCCCTTTTGTTAGGTGCTTGTTATATATTTTCGTCTCGAAACATTTTTTAAAGAGAAATCGTATTCCGAAAATTTGATAAACACTCCTTTCGAAGTTTGTCGAGAAATTTAAAAATGTTATTTTTGTTAAACAAGTAATTGGTCTTTCATTTCACATCGTGTGGAAGTTTAGAGAACAAAAAAATAAAAATGTGGCGGAAACGTTTGTCGCAAACAAAATTTCTTACAAATTAATAGAGCGGAATTCTAGAAATAGAATTTTTTTTAAAAATCATTTATAAAAATTGTTTACAGTATAAAATTATAATGAAAATGTAAAACAAAAATGACTTACAATCATCAAAGAGCCTTTTTTTTTTAGTAATCTCCTAATGAAATCGTTTTTAATACATTTATTGAAGGTTTTCAAAATAAATGTTATTGGATTTGTGTGTGTGTGTGTCGATTACATTGAAGATCATTCACTTATTTTTATTGATTGTAAAACAACATAAAAACGTGGAAATTTCAACCTCATTCTTGCTCGTTCTACTCTTGTTCCTAAAAGATCACGCCCAGTTTTAACGTGTATTAGCAAACACGACGGATATTTGGTTAGCCGGGATTCGAACTCACTACCTTCTGATAAAGAAAACGACGCCTTAACCAACCAGGCCCCCGCGGCCCTGCGTGAGTATTGTATTACACGATGCATATATGTGCAAGTACTTACAGAAATCTTTACCTCTGCAAATAGTTCCACAAAATTATGATCTGTATTAGTCCTGTGTAATACCAAAGAAGTGCTTACACGTTGGATTACTAGCACTGCATAATGTGTAAATTGGGGAAACCTATATCCCAAAATGCTACGAGTAATTAATGCCACTCAATTGGGACTAGTAATTAGTAAAATATGTGTACTAGCATGTACTAATAATTAGTATAATATGTATGTCCGTTTTATACTGTAACAATAATACACAACTGCTTTTATGTGTCAGTACTTTATTACAGTACACTTGCGTGAGTAGTTATTTCCACACATCGGTGTACCCGTCCCGTGTGAATATTTAGTATTATATAGTTGTGTACTTAATTCTATATCGTGAAAGTAATTAGTATTACAGAATTGTATACTTGTACAAGTAATTATGACACATAATAGGGCACCTGTGCGATTATTTAGTAACATACATGTTTGTAACTGTGTTAAGAGTTATTGTGACTATTTGGGTATCTGAATATAGCAACTTATAGTGATATATCAGAGTGAAATGCATTACTGAACTGTGCTCTGAGAACGTAGTACCACAGACAACCATACACGTGATTACTTAGTTTCATACAAGTAATTTGCGTGTAATTAGAGTTACAGAATTGTGTACCTGTGCAAATAGTTATTACATATGTTGATACATCAATAAGAGTATTTAATACTATTTAATTGTATATTTGTGCTAGTAGTTTGGGGCAACATGTTCTTATTTAGACCTTGCACCTCAAAATCCAACCAATCAACTAATCTGTGTGCGTGTAGTTAGTATCACAAAGTGCGAATAGAAAAGTATATTTTATGTTCTTCTAATGATTCTAAAGCGAAAAACCAAACCAAACAAACCTAATTCAAGAATATTTATCTGTATAAGTGAATTTAAGTAAGGAAATTATAACTGGAAAAAAAATTAATATTTAAAATTTAAATCGAAATTTCACATATATATTTATTTTATATTAAAAACAAAATATTAGAGAGAAAATTAATATTTGTTAAATTTTATATCTATATTTACTTCTACGTCAGCTATAATTTAAAATTTTATTGTTCATGATGTATTAAATAATTTATAATAAATACAATACTAAAAAATAAATACAAAATAGATTCGTATATATATTGATAGTATAAAACATTTATATATAGTTATTCTATCTATCTTATACAAATGATGTAATACAAAAATATATGTAATTAATAAAAAATACAAAAAAAAAGAAATAAAAAGATAAAGAGCTCAAATGTAAGATAATCTTATTTTATTTTTGTGTATTTTCTCTAATTATGGGTAAAAATATATGTTGTTTAAGCAAAAATTCTCATTTCAAATATTCAAAACATTTGTAATGCTTTTCTTTATATTTTCATGCATAGTTTTTTGCGGTAGTTTTGAAAAAGGATTTTTAAAAATTGAACTTTCACTACTGCAATATTTTTAAATTTAGCACTTAAGATAACATCTGAGGTATGATTTTTAAATATTGCATTGAACATAAAATAGATGATTAAACTTAACTTTTTTAATATTTCCAAAGTGATATCCATTTGAAGAAAAAAATGTAATGCCCTAAAATGATGGAAAATAAATCAAATTTCTACCTGTATTTCAGTTGTACTTTTTTTTATAATGATGTAAAATGAAACATGACAATTTATAATCTGACTCTCGTTTTGTTAGTAGAGAATATTTAGCAGTACAAAAAATCGAGACATTTTTAAAGCAGTGAGCCTTAAAATAATTTGCTTTTTTTGGAATAGATAACCCACATTTTTAAAAGAAAACTTCAAGGTCGAATGTTTGTTCTAAAAATGAAAGTGAATAATGGTTTACGAGATACGGCAATGTGAGTAACTTCCTGTCAAGCAAACTAAGTTTGACTTGATTGTTTTTTTAATGACGTCATTCTAAAATATTCAAGAATCATTTATCACAAATTTTCACTTAATTATATTCCGAACAATAAATTTTAAGCAGCGCTTTCCCACAATGTTATTTTTTTTATCGTGTAATGCTATCCATTGAAATTCTAATGAAAATAATATATTTAACTGCAAACGATTTCTAAAAATCGTAGTTTTTATAAAAAAATTTATGTTTGTTTTATTTTTTCGAATTCTGAAATTTACTTCTTTATTGGCTTTTTTTTTCTTTTTTTTTTTTGCAAACAATATTAAAAAAAATTCTTCCACGCAGCAGAAAGATTTAAAAAAAAAAGCTTTTAACCACATAAAACAATGATGTTT
This sequence comes from Latrodectus elegans, assembly GCA_030067965.1. Classification (NCBI taxonomy): domain Eukaryota; kingdom Metazoa; phylum Arthropoda; class Arachnida; order Araneae; family Theridiidae; genus Latrodectus; species Latrodectus elegans. The sequence continues at coordinate 85,106,400 of CM057816.1, forward strand.
AAAAATAATAATTAGTGGAATTGTTTTTCTTTTTTCAGTAAGCATTAAAAATATTTATAAATAAAATAAGGGGAAAATATTCTGATTAAATGTAGTGAATGAAAAAATATTGTGCATTTCAAATGCTTTAATTCAAATATTTTTCATTTTATTGCTCTTTTCTTTTACAATACATTCCCAAAATTTTTTGTAGCATTAAAAATTAATTGGAAAAATTTCTTGATAAGCTTTTAAGTCACTTTAAAAAAATTTTCTTCAATAATTGGAATTTGTTTTTGTCATTGTTTTTCAAGACTTAATAGTATCATCAAATTTATTGTTATGATGTGTATAGGGAAATCGTATTTGAATATCTAGGTCACAAATCTAATTTTTTTTATAAGTATTCAAATTCATAAAAAAAATGGATGTACAAAAAACAAGTAACTAAATTAAAGCAGTATTCAATCATATTTTAAAAAATTTTTCGGAGAAAGCGTTAGATATGGTGAAAAATATGTAGTTTGCTATATTGTTTGTTATAATGAATCAATTCTATATTTTAATTAAATGAATTTTTTAAAAATTTAAAGTCTGCTGAAGTTATTATCTAATTATGCAAAGTTAATGTATTATTTATTATAGTTACTGCATATATTACTATTCTAAAGAGTATAACATTTATTCAATTAACTTGATTTGGAAGGTTATTAAAAATTCATTTTTTTAATTTAATATATTTAACTATTTGTCCCAACTTGTTACAATTTCCTTTTTTATAAAGTCACATTTATTTAATTATTTAAAGACAAAACCAAAAATTGAAATTTAGATGCATTAAAATATTAGTACATTATATTTTGCTATTAAAATATGTAAAACAATTCTTTTGAAATGCATCAGATAATGCAATACTGATAATTTTATTAACCTTATTTATACTAAATGATAATATGACTTTTTTTATAAGTATTCAGAACTGACTAATCTATTAGATAGCTCTCTGGTCTTCAGTTCAACAGTTTGTGAGTTTGATTCCACCTCGAGCTTGGATTTTTGTAATAGCACAGAATCAGTTCTAGCCTGTTGTCCTATTAGCATTCGTGTGCGAAAATGAACATTGAGCTTCGAAACAAGCCAAACTTTACATTTTAAGCAAACGCAAAAGAACTGAACTTCCTTCAATATTTCACTTTAAGGAAAGAGATTTACTGACGAATATGAAAGCACTTCTCCGCTATTTAACTTATTGGTTTGTTTTCTCATGTATGCTTTTCTTCTATAAGAGTTAATGAAATCTTTTCTGAGTAAATATTTGGTAATTTTCATCAATAAAGATTTAGGTAAAAAAATTTATGTAAGCTACTATAAAAGTGTCTTTTAAGATTATATAAAAAAAAAAATAGTAATTATAAAATATCTGTGTGTTAATAATAGGCTTTTTTCTTATTGGGGTTAAAAATTAATTATACATTGAAATTCTTAATTCAGAAAATGTATAATGTCAATCCTTACTGATTCAAAATTAACTTTTATGGTATACTGAAATATTTTCTTTATAATCCCCTCCACAAATAAAATATTATATATTCTGCGTTCATTCTGTTTGATCTTTGACACCATGAAGTAACTAATTTAATGGCCGAAAACAGTTGTAAGACCTATATGATCGCCCCCCTTGGAAAGCTTTCTGGAAGAAATATTTTTATATTAAGTATTCCTCATCTATGCATTCCAAGGGAAGAAACCCTGAAAACTCCAATGGGGAAGATGCAGAATCGTTGCATCCATCTCTAGTTAGTCAACAGTAATTAGTATCAATTTGGGATTTTTTACTTCAAAGAGGGTGAGGCCCAGCTGTCGAATATAAGCCTTCGGTTCATGGGTTCGAGTCACACTTCGGGTTGGAATTTTATGGGTACTCCGGAATCTACTTTAACTTGTAGGTCCTGGCTTCAATAGCCTTTTCATGAAAAAAATAAATAATAACTTGAGTGATAAATTAAACTAAATCGAAGAAAGTGATGCCGAATTGGCGACTGAATGGTTAGCGTTCTGCAGTTTGTGGGTTGGAATCCAGCCTCAGAATCACATTTTTGTAGTGTTTATATTTTAAACTGTAGTTCTCGCCTAATTAGTTCTAGTGTGCCAAAAACAGCGAACCAAATCGAAGAGCTTGATTTTATTCATACCACGGTGAGGTTTTAAAATTTCTCATAAATTTGATCCAATAAAAGAATTGCGGGTAAAAATAAAATAAACCTCAAGACCGAGGATTTTTTTGACTTATTTATCTCCTTCAAATTATATAACTTAAAATATATAACTGTCTTCGTAATAAAAGTAATAAACTGTCTGGATATTAAAATTTTGTATTTCAATAAAACTGTCTAGAGATATTAAAATTTTATATTTCATATAATTCTCAAACAAATATATATTCAATACAATATTTCTGAAACAAAGAAATTCAAAAGCCATATTTTCCCTATTTATATATTAACATACAATGTTTTTTTGATTAATTCAATCGTTAATTGTATTCAAATAAAAGGTAATAAAGACCCATCTTTCGTTGGATAAATAACTTTCCTAGGAAATTTCTGTGCCTGAAGACGGTGTAAATGCTGATGCTATAAGCATCATAGTGGATTCGGTCTGTCAGTACAGCTGCTTACATAAACTTCGGTTAGGCAATAACGATTCTTATATTACAGATCGCAGCGTATTTATTCAGCAAACATGGAGATAAGTTTAGCGCTTTCAGTCTTTTTTATATTCTTTCAAAAGGGAGATATTATGCCTTTTATCAACCTTCGAGCACTAATTTTATAAATCGTATAAAAAATAATGCTTTTATTTTCTACCCATATTTTAGTTCAGTTTCAACTATTGTAATATATATAGTTTTTAGGTAGTCTCCCATATTTAAAAATTTTAGCTATAGCAGTGACTTTTTCCTTCTTTCTTCGAATAAATTCTTCCTCGTCTACGCTTAACTAATAAATCTTTAACTAGTTAACTGAATGGTTAGTGTTTCCGTTTTATGTCTGGCTTCGATAGCTGAGTGTTAAGTGGTTCTTGCCTTCAGTTGAACAGTTATTCGGTTCGACTCTCACCTAATTAAGGCTGTCTTTCATGTACAAAAAATTTTGATAGTAACTTCTTCTGATTAAATTTGTCTTAGTCAACGCTTAATTATTAAATTCCTAAATATTTAATTCAATGGTTACTCCCCACGTTTTAAGTCTGGCTTTCGGTGGCTAAGCTAGAAGCTGAACGCTTAGTCGTCTGACCTTCAGTTCTACAGAGTTCTTCGGTTCGATATCCACCTCGTTAAACTGTCAGATGAGTGCTTAGAGCTCATTAACTCCACAATTTGTAAGTTAAACATTCAGTTTAATCAGAAAATTCATTTATTTTTGAAATTTCTGAGCATTAGATTAGATTTGCTTTTTCCAGAACTTTTAATATATCAAGAATATGTGCCTTTCTTAGCACACTTGGTCAAAAACAACATGATTGTATATTACGAAATAAAATATTTTTACGAAAAAATGTTTTGACGTGAAAAATGAAAAGAAAATTATTGATTCATAATTGCACTCTTAGCAGCAAAATTACTTACTAAACATCTAACTTTAATTTCCCCAAGTAATTCGAAATACATAACATTATTTGTTTCATTAACAAATAATGTTACGGAATTATTAAAGAGCTACAATATTGAACCGTTTGCCAAGAGTACTTGGAAAAGCTTTTACTAAAGTAAATAATCTCTTCTAAGAATTGTTATCCCTTTATCGATATAAGAGAGATATTAATCGCATCTTTATCTTATAAAATCGTTGCGATAAAAATGATCTGCCTGGTCTTCTTAAATGGTATTATCAAAAGAAAATTGTCTATATCGAATTAAAATATTTTCATTTCCTATGAAAAACTCATACGTATATCAATTCATTCAGAATGGTTTAGTATGACTTCATCTATAAATTTAAAAATCCTTGTCTGTTTTTTATTCAGTGTAGTTCCCTTAAAATGGATTTAAAAAAAAAAAGCTGATATTTTTTACTGTGGTTTGATTTCAGTTGCGATTCTAGGATGATTTCCTCCCCTCATGTAGGGCTAATTCTAATAGAACTTACGATTTAAATGAAGTTTTATTTACTACTACAGAGTTCCGCATTCGAAGTAGGAATTGAGCCCACGAACTGTTAAACAAACGGCTAACCATTCAGCTGTGCCAGTGCCTCTTAAGGTGAAACATTTAAGACGAAAATGTAAATTGCTCATTCCTAAATATAAAATCGGATTTTTTCGAGCTGTATGTGTATCATATATCAAGATACGTTGTAAAATCACCTTTTAAAATTTGCTTCCTTGATTATTATAACCATTTAATAACTAGCCTAGACTGATAAGTTTGAATTGATGGTCGCCTTATAGGCAATATGTGCAGATGATAGATAATTGGAAGGAGGATTACCGTTTAAAATGGACTACGAACTACATGAAGCAATATTGCCTGGAGTGGGAATTAAACCTACGAGCTGTGCTGAACCGAAACCCAGAACTCTTAACTATTCAATTATATTTGTGGTGTGTGGTGGAAGAAGTAGCTACACGCTGTAAGACGAGACAACTTGCAGCTCTCCTTAATTGTAAAATTCTTAAGTTTGTTGACCTAATTATAGTTATTTCACATCCGTTGTTACTTGTGATACTTGGACAAGCAAAGCTCACTAAGCCTTTATATATGCGAATTTAAGTCAGTTGGGTGGGTGCGTTTTTCATTTAACCATAGCACTACGAAGATGAAAGCATGACTTTGCTATTAGACTCCTCCGATAGATGGCATCACCATAGGATCAACTCCCACAATTTTAGAATTGATCTGGAGTGAGAAAAATCTCTCCAGACCATCACACTCATGGTAACTAACAATCAAATTCTCTAAAACTAAACATAACGAAATACAAAATTATACAAGCGATTTAATACCAGAAGATACCCTTTGCTCAGAAAGATGAAAGAAAGAATGCTTAGGATGCATACTGGTTTGTGCAGGCAACATGAATAATCTATTAAAAATGAGCTAAATAGGTAAATAAGTAGTAAATATTTACATATGTCTTCATTTGGCCGTCATAGGCTGGATGGTTAAAGCTCCTTTCTCATATTTGGAAGGCAGTGTATTCGAATCCCCACGATTGGCTGAAGATCTATGGTGCACGTTATATACGTCTTGGTCGCTATGTCCTTTAAGTGAAATAATAGCTCTAGTGGTAGATGAAGCATTGGGTATCTTCTGCTTGTTCTCCCTGCCTCTAAATTGCGAAGACTGCCTCCTAGCAGCTTCCACCTTGTAGAGACCAACTGGGGGCTGGGTACAGGGCAAGTATGCCAATGGACACACAGAAGATAATTTACAAGTGCCAGGCTACCCATTGAGTAGAGACAAGGTATAATAATCTGCAATTTGAAATCTAAAATCTGATTTATATTGATAGGCATTCCGTTTCTTACCCAAGACATTAATAGGACATCCTACACAAAAGAAACCTTGTTTAAAGTCTCTTGCGCGTGTTGTAGGTGTTGCTGCCATCGCAGTCTGTGAAAAATTAATCGTTTTGCATCATAATAGTGCTTTAGGTCAGGGATGGCCAACCAGTGACACGCGTGCCACTAGTGGTACCTTTCAAAATATTGATGGCATGCACAAAAACAAAATTAATTTTTTTATAAATTATCTTTTTTGATAGAAAGAAATTAAAAAAATATTAATCTACATTTTATAATTTATGATATAAATTAGTGGTACTGAATACCTATCTTAGTATGTTAACTAGAACCGTCAAATTATACATTTTATTATTAAAATATCGCATGAATTCTCTCGAAGTATATAAAGATGCACTATAAATAAAAAATATTTCGTATCTAGTTTCGCCTTTTAATGTTATTGCATGTTGTTGCCGTCGCAGGGTTCCGAATCAGACGACAGACTGCAGTAGTCATTTTTAGTAAACCGTCGTCTTTGAAACTTCAGTGACTTTGTTAAAAAATATAACCGTTTATTGTAAATATATATAGTGTTATTTTTAGGTAAATATTTTTACATAATCTTTCAAGTTTTATATTCTGCATTCGTTTGCAAGAACATATTGCGTCACGGCTGAAGTTTTAACCTGTAACAACCTTAAGGTATTAAAAGTTACTAAACTTATAATTTATTTTGCTTATTTTGGAACCATAAAGTACTTTAATATTATGAAAAATTATTTTATCGTTAAATCAGTGTAAAATATAGAAATAATTATTAAAATTACTTTGAATTAATATATTATTTTTTAATTTCTTGCGTTGGTAATATTTTTAGTACTTAAATATGGGACGAAATATGTTCTTGCAAACGAATGCAAAATAATTTTTTTATTTTATAAACAAAATTATTAAAATATATATTTTTTTAGAATTTCTTATTATGGCTAGTTCGATGAAGAAATCAAAATTACCCGAAACATGTAGTAGCAGAGAATTTCTAGCCTTGTGGACCGATAGAGAGAGATACGGTATGATTGAAAAGAGCAGTAAAGCAATTTGTATTTTATGATCTAAAACTGTAGTCTTTAGAACATCTTCAGTAAAGCGGTATTATGAAACTTATCATAAATTTCTTCTCGATCGAAGTGTGGAAGAGCAAAAGGAGTATATATCATGTGCCTTAAAAATAAAAATGCTCAAACTACTTCTTTAATGAAATATATTGGAACTCAATCAAACACCGCTGCTGCTAATTTTATTAAGATTCAAAAACTATTGCTCAAAATGATAAACCTTTTAATGAAGGCGAATTTTTAAAGGATGCTTGGCTGCAATGTGCACACCATACTTATTCGATGATTTCGAAAACAGAGAAAAAAATTCAAGGTATGCCGATAGCTAATAATACAGTGAAAGAAAGAATTTTAGGTATGGCGGAAAATTTAAATTTTCAACAAAAATTCATATAAAGTCTTGCGATTTTATATCCATTTACCTTGACGAGTCTATCGACGTATCTCCTGCTCAATTAGCCATTTTTGTACATTATTTTCAAAACCGTATTAAAGAAGAGTTAATAAGTTTATCACACGACATTAACAACAACAAAAGGATTAGACATTTGTAATGCAGTTATAGATGCATTGGAAAAAAGAGAAATATGTCCTAAAATTGTATCAATTACAACTGACGGTGCCCACAGCTTAACAGGACGGGAAATGGATTTATAAATTTATTTATAAAACGTATTGGGCACACAATTCTTAATTTTCATTGAATTATTCACCAACAATCGTTATGTACTAAAACAGGTTTAAAAATGCTTGATGATATTTCGAGTTTTGTTACAAAATTAGTCAATTTTATATCAGCACGAGCACTAAATAAAAGAAAATTTCAAGAATTGTTGAACGAAGTAAACTAGTTGTACAATAGCTTACTCTTATACTATAATGTACGCTGGTTAAGCCGCGGAAATGTTTTGCAAAGATTTGTAGATTGTTTGGAGGAAATAAGATTATATTTCTAAATAATGGTAACATTATTAGCCAATGCAATCAATTATTGGATGTAGAACGGCTAGAAAATTTATGTTTTCACTGATTTATCCTCTCACTTAAATGAATTAAATATAAAACTACAAGGTGTTAATAAAATAGTCATTATAATGCTTGACTTAATTAAAGCGTTCAAAATCAAATTGCAGATGTTTAATCGTGATATCCTTCCAAATTCATATAAACATTTTCCGAATAAAAAAAATAAAAAAATTTGAAAGTGAATGTCACGAAAAGCCAAATAAAGAGTCTTTAACAAATAAATTTCCAGTGGTAATACAATACCTGATTCAAGAATTTTCTGCAAAATTTTCACAGTTTAAAAAATTTGAAGAAATTTTAAATTTTATTTTATATCCTGATACAATACCATTTGAAACATTAAATTTAAAACTCCATGAGTGGTTAAATTATAATTAATTAGAAATGGAAATAGTTGAATTTCAGTCAAGTGCCATATAAAACTAAAAATTTAATGATATAAGGAACGATTTAGAAATTATTGAAAGTAATCGATTATTGGATAAAGTAAATAAAATTGCACAAGATGAAATTCTTAACTACATGGAATTCAATTCCAGACACGTTTAATTGCTTGAAAATATTAGCAAAGGCAATTTTATAAATATTTTCATCGACGTGGGCATGGGAATCTCTATTTTTCAGAATTAAATTTTATAAAAAATAAATATAGGAATAGAAGAACGGATGAGTCGAGCTCTGAATGCGTACTGTTGAAATTAAATAGGAACCAAATACATATTTTACAAATATTATATATATTTCTTGTGTACAGAAACAAAAATCCCATTAAAAACAATTGTTTTTAACGTGAATTTTGTTTCTAGCCTATTGCTTTTTGTAAAACACTGATTAATAAAAATATCTTAATGAAAATTTGATTTTACTTGTTTATTTAATTAGGTATAGTTTCACCATGCTAACATTTCGAACGAATGAAATTTTGTTGTGGCACGTTACCTGTTTAAAAAAGAATTTTTATGACTTTGTGGCACGGACATCAAGGAAGGTTCGCCATCCCTGCTCTAGGATACAGACCTCGCACCCCCCCTATGGTCATTTGCCTTTTTAATATAAATATTCTAATAACTTTAGTGTATGCTTACTAAAGTTATAAAAATATTACATGCCGTTCATTTAAATTTGTTCTAACTGGGCATACCCGATTTAGCAACCAAATAGTAAATGTATTGTTCAAGTAGTAAGCTCTTTGATTTGATTTGATTTGATTTTTTCCACAGAGTTTGGACTTTTGATGATGAAGAATCTATTTTAAATTGCACGTCCTGGTCTAAATTAGGCCTAACTGCAAAAATAATTTTCTGGACGTTAAATAATAATCTAAAAGTGCTAAAGCTCAAATTAATTTCAATATTTTACATAAATTATTGTACATTATATTATATGTGCCGACCAACTTGTCTAGTGGTCAGCGTGCCTGACTACGGACAGGAAGGTCCTGGGTTCGAATCCCGGTTCAGGCATAAGTGTGCTTTCTCTCTCTATATCCGGTCTTTGTCCTTAAACGTGACTTGTAAACGAATTTGCTGACTACCTTCAAATTGCATTCTTCAAGCGGCAGCAAACAAGGCGATATTCACCATCGAATGTCTGAGAATATTATGAGAATTCAATTTGTTCATAAAACGATTTCTTATTTAAGAATAAAAGCATTGCGCTGTTTGAGAAGCTGTTTTCCATTGATTCTAGCCATTAACACGTTGACAACAGAACAGAAAAAAAAAGCAAAATGAAAAAGACGTGACAAAACATCCATTTTTATAATTAGTTTAAATTGCCAAGGACAATTTAAATTTTTAAAAATTCATTAATTAATAGAATTATAGTAGTAGTAATATGACAAAAACAGTTTTGGAGCCTTATGCTCGTAGGCTTATATCTCGCATTGAGTAAGATTGAATTTTTTCACGAAACTCGTCAAAAGTTTAGAACACCATTTTGGGAATAGAATTATGAATTAATAATTTCAATATTTGTAAATAATCTTTTTTTGAACTGTAAGACTATTGCCTTGCTTTACGCCAACATTAAAATTTTTCTTTTAATTAATTAGACCGGGACCTACGGCTTAAAGTGGATTCCGAACCACTACAAACATCCATGCACAAGGTGGGTTCGAATCCCACCTTGTACATGGATGTTTGTTGTGGTTCAGAATCCACTTTAAGCCGTAGGTCCCGGTCTTATTAGCCCTCGTGTACAAAAAATGACCGTTGAGCGACAAACAAACCATTCTTTTAATTAATATTGCTGAAATAATTAAAAGCATATCTGTAAAACATGGACTCTGAAAGTTCGCTGAATTTCTTAAAATTGTTGCTTATTATTTCGCTTTATCCGAGAAAATATCTTTACTTTGAACTCTGAAATTTCTCATGTTTATTTAGTGGAATTTATGCATGAATAACTTTTTTGATTATTGAAAATACAGATTTTGACAGAAATTTAATGTTTGGGGAAAAATATTCAGTACGCCGATTTCCATTTTAATAACCTCGCTGAAGATATTTTCTATGTGTTATCTTTATTCATCAAATTCATGGATTCCTACCAACAAAAGACTTTTATCCAACTATATACAAATATTATTTTGAAAAAATCAACATTTTCCCTCAGAAATTCGAAGTTTGAGAAACACAATAAATCTTAACTTTTACGTCTGAAGAAACGAAATTTGTTACTTTGTGTTTAAACATATTTCATAAAAAGCTGTAGAATTTATTTTATATTTATTGTTATTATAATGAAGTGTTCGTTCTTTTGTCTACAACTCGAACCGGAGTTATTTTTTTGCTTGTTAGAAATGAGTATTAATTATGAGACTTGAGAGATAAATACGAAAATAAACTTAGTAAAAATGTTGCCAAGGTAGCAAAATTATGAAAACATTTGAGTTTCTATTGTAGCATTCCTCATTAATACATGATAATGAATATTTTTATAAGTGTAATGATTAAAATAAAGAATTATTTCGATGAGTGCCATAAAAATATTTATAATTCCTCTGATGTTATTTTGAAAAGGAGTAGGTTGTCAACAACATCTGGTCAAAGTGCGCTTATATTATCAAATATGAGTTGACATACTAAAGTCAAATACATTCTTATTTATAAATTCTACTGTTTAAAGAATATAGATTGTTTTTAAATTCTAAATTCGAACATTTTTAAATATAATTATTTCGTTATATCTTCGCATAATTGGCTGGTGAATGATTAACTCTCTGGCCTTCAATTCAAATGTTCGTGGGTTCCAATCCCACTTCAGCCGAGGGTATTTGTAATGATTCGAAATCCACTTTAAACTACAGATCTCTTATCTAATTCGAACTCGGCTTAAAAGGTAAACATTAAGTGACAAACGGATCAAAAATATTTTGTGATATTCTCATAAATTATGTGTGTTTCACAGTTTGTTGTAGATTGTTTTGTAGGTATTCAATGTGCTGACAATTAAATAAACGTTCTTGTTTGTTTTAAGTTTCTTAGTTCGTTGGTTCGATTCGTATCTTGACTGGGAATGTTGATTGTTGTTTGGAAATGCTTTAACCAAAGAATTGCGATTATGATCTTCAGTTCAACAATACGTGGGTTCGAATAATTGTTTGTGCCATAAATTGCTGATTAAAACAAACTAAACTTTCATTCATTGTGTGCAGCAAAATCGTAGAAAGGCAATCAAAGAAGGGTTTTCATATATTCTTACAAATTATTCAATCAATGTAATACACATTAGTAACTCAATCATTAGTGTAATTCAGCATATAAAACAATATTTGGAATTAGATTTTTATTTAAATTATAAATTAAATGTTTCTTAAATCACTCACAATTCAACTTTACATCAGCCCGAAAAATACTTTAAATTTATAAATTCCAGAAACAATTTTTTAATTCATTAGATTAAATGCATAAAAATTGTGGCAACAAAATTGCATGAATCTGAAACAACACAATATAAACGTTTTTTCACATACTATGCAATACGATACATTGTTGTAAAATGAATGATAAAAAATTTTAATCGATTTAGAAAATGTTTAGTGGAAAAATATTTTACTGCAGTAGCATCTGTTACCGTAGAAACGGAAATTGACAATTATTTCAAATCTATGTAATGTTACTTTAACAATTTTCATTGTAAAAATAAAAGTGTTTTAATTTTAATAAAGTTTCACTTATAAGTTATTCTCAGATTACTATGTCATCAAATTAAAAGAAAATTTTGTGTTACAAGAGCCTATTTTCACTGCATCGCCACATTCTCAGCATTTGGAAGAAAATTTAAAACGTAATTAATCGCCAAGATATTTATGACATAATAAAATAGACAAATATGGTGAAAATGTGCTTTGGGTCTCCTGCTTGGCGCATTTACAAAAAGTCGCCAACTGGCGCGTTTTTGCGTGTTGTCTCGCGGAGTTGAATGCTTCGAGAGACACTACGCAAAAACGGCGTTTCTATGGCGACGAAATCAAAACCCGTAATTTTAACGAATTTCACCATTGGTATTGTAACGAAAACAAAGACAATGGTTTTTTTACGAATTGTATAACAAAAAATACACATATAATTGTATAACAAAATATAACAAAAAAGACAGGATTGCCACAAGGAGTGCATTTAGGATGAAATTGTCAGGGTTACCACGCTTTGCGCGTCTATCACCCATTTGGCGAATAAGGGGTACTCAAACCACAGATTAACTCTAAGACATTAGAAATTTTTAATGTACATTGGCAGCAAAGAAAACTAAATCTTCCTCAGACAACTAATGTTAAAACAAAATCATGAAAACCCTAAAAATCATAAAATATCTAAAAAGTTTTCCATTTAAAGAATGCATCATGCACAAGATAAATGCAATTACATAGAAATCAAATTTGTGCATATGACAGTTTTGCATCTAGATCGAATCAATTGTCAATTATTAATACCAAATTTTATATTCCGCGGCTGCTTTTAATACTTAACTGTTATCTAGAGTAAATAGTTTAGTAAAATTAATTTTGAAAAATAAATCCATAAAACATCAATTTGAATTCAGAAACTTGGCTGCTTTATTGAAACATTTGGCGATGAGTCTGTCTCCGATAATAAAAAAGCTTTGAAATAAAATCCTCATAATAAACTGCAAATATTTATAATTTGAAAATTAAATGGTTTTGAAATTACTACTATTATTGTGTAGTAATGATGTTGCACGAAAATTTGTTGCATCAAGATATATTTTATATATATATATATATATATATATATATATATATATTTTACTCTGAAATAGTAGAAGATACAAGATACCTTGAATTGCTTCATTATATATAAGTATCACACAATTCTGTAAAATCTTATTTCCTCTAAAGTTTTCTCTGTATTCTTTTTTAAATGAAAAGCTAAGCTTACAGGAAAAACTCATTTTTGTTAAGCTGTATGGTTTGCAGCTCTAAGTCATATTTTGCTCACGAAGATTAATTAAACCGATATCTAGAGTTTTAAAGTAGATTACAAACTCGACAAACATCTAAGCTCCTATGGGATTCGAGCTTAGATGTTTGTCCGATCCTATAGGATTCGAATCCACGAACTGTTAAACCGGAAACCACTTGTTGAGCTGGAAACATAATGGCCAGTTATCTGGTCACCTGTTCAATATGTGGATTCAACGATCTCTAAGTGCGTGAAATTTTTCAGGATCTGTTTTGAGCCTTAAGCCCTTATTACATTAGAGTTATCGATATTTCATTTTGAGCAATCCCCGTGGACTTAACATTACGTGACGTCGCAGCTCGAATTTCAGTAATTCGTTCTTTTCGTCTAAACAATGCTTGAAATATCTTTCAGGTTTACTGTAAGAAAATAAACTTTTTTTTTTTTAGATTTAATAATAGATCTCTTTTTCAGATACAATTTTTAAGGCTACCATATTTCAACTAGTAGATTCCAGATTTCATGATAAATTATTATCTAAGAATTTTGTTTCTAGTCAAGATTTTAAAATGCTAATTAATTCAGATGAACATCTAAAAGGATTTTCTTTGTTTTGTTTAAATCAATTTCCCTCTTAAATTTTGATATTTTTCTTGTCATTTTTGTAAAAATATTTTGTCTAAATATATCAATGATTTGAAATTTTTCCTTTTCTGTTTAATTTCCTAATTTATTAAGAAAATAAAACAAGTTCTTCAATATATTACTATATTTATTTACCAAATTAATTATCACCTCTATTATAATTTTTTGGAAATGTAAACATATTGAGTGAACATTTTATAATTGACTTTACCCATTATTTTACATTTTCTACTTTCTTTAGAATTATTTCATACAGATAATGTATAAACTAATGCCAAAGGAAGTAGAAGTAGAGAGACGATGAAATAAGGCCATGGCGTTATTTCATCGTCTGACTGGATACAATTGTCTGAATGACAATTTTCTTAAAATTAGATTAAATTTTCTGTCGGCATTCTTTAACTTTGGACAGTCCATAGTTAAGAAACATTGATGAAAATACTATATATATAAGCCTTGAGTAGTCAAGATTTAAAAAATATTATGAAAAGAAAAGTGTAAATGCAATTTTATTGTTAATAAATATTTTTAAACACCATTTAATTGAAATTCCAGAAGTCTGGTCAATACAGTGTTTTAATTTTATTTTAGTTATCCAGATTTCCAGATTATATATTAACATGGTTTTAAAGTAACTCTACCTGAAAGTATCTAACAAAACTAAAAATGTCAGCAAAATCCAAAAAAATAGTACATATTTTATAAAAATATTATTTTTTGCAATTTAAATCTAAATTTTTAGGTTTCAAATTGTATAAAATTTAAATTAAGTTAAAAATAATATGAAGTAATAAATATACTATATTTTAATAATGCTAAATTTTGATATTTTCTTCATATATTTGATAAATAAGTTTTAAATCTTGCATAACATTTCAATTACATAAAATATATCTTATTAAAAATATCTGCATAAATATTTGGAAATACTTTCAAATTATTTAAACAAGATAATTTGAGCTATAAAATATTCGTCAAAATGTAATCAAATTTTTAAGCAGTTAAATTCTTTGATATTGAATTTAATATATCCATTCTAAATCTAAATTTGTTGTTTAAAAATATTGAAAATTTCAAGATTGTTCGTTTAACACTGAAATATGATAACAAAAATGAAAATAAACAACCATTTCTTGTTCTATTTCCGCTTGGCAAAAAGAAGACAAAACTTGATAAGTTTTTAAAATCTCATTGGCGATATGAATTGCCCAAATTTCTGTTGCATGCGCGAAAAAAGTTCCTGATTTTCAGGCTTAGTTAGTTAAAAATTAGGCTTAGTTAGTTAGCTTAAATTCAGGCTTAGTTAGTTAGCTTAAATTTAGTTAAAAATAATATGAAGTAATAAATATACTATATTTTAATAATGCTAAATTTTGATATTTTCTTCATATATTTGATAAATAAGTTTTAAATCTTGCATAACATTTCAATTACATAAAATATATCCTATTAAAAATATCTGCATAAATATTTGGAAATACTTTCAAATTATTTAAACAAAATAATTTGAGCTATAAAATATTCGTCAAAATGTAATCAAATTTTTAAGCAGTTAAATTCTTTGATATTGAAATTAATATATCCATTCTAAATCTAAATTTGTTGTTTAAAAATATTGAAAATTTCAAGATTGTTCGTTTAACACTGAAATATGATAACAAAAATGAAAATAAACAACCATTTCTTGTTCTATTTCCGCTTGGCAAAAAGAAGACAAAACTTGATAAGTTTTTAAAATCTCATTGGCGATATGAATTGCCCAAATTTCTGTTGCATGCGCGAAAAAAGTTCCTGATTTTCAGGCTTATAACGCCAATAACTTTCATTTGGCACGAAACTTGGCGGAAACAAAATAATATAAAAATTTCAACCTCGCAGCTGTTAAAAATTTTTTTTAATATATTTGAACAAATAGAACGAATTGTGTAAATATGAACTGTGACGTCACATAATGCTAATTCTACTGGAGTTGCTCAAACTGAAATATCGGCAACTCTAGGGCCTTAAGATTTCAGTCGAATTATAATTAATGTACAAAAATTTATATTACAGTGAAAAGTCCTTACTCTTTTATTATAGGTATTTCAAGATCAAATGTTCAATGCATAGGAATAATTCCTTATAGGAAATTTCTCAAATCGATAAATTATCCATTTTTAACAATATAAAGTGATTGTTCCTTTCGTTCCAGTTGAGAACATGATTACATGAATTTATTACAATTCTCATTGGTTTAAAATAATCCATTACGTCAGATAATGTTTCATCTACGTAATTGTGAAGGCGTTGTAAATCCGACTTGTCAACGAATCCCGTCTTCAAATTGCATTCTTCGAGCGGCTACAAACAAGACAATGTGCACCATCGAATATCTGAGAATATTGTCGAAGCTTATTTTGTTAATAAAACGATCTTTTATATAGGAAGCAAAGCATCGGTTTGAGATGCTGTCTTCCATTGATTCTAGCCATTAACACGTGGACAATAGAGCAGCAAAAAAAAAAAAGCATATAAAAAAAGATGTGACGAAATATCAACTTTATGGTTAATTTAAATCGGCAAGGACGGTCTAAATTTTTAAAAATCTAATTAATTTATAGATTTCTAAATTAATAATTGCAATATTCGTAAGCAATCTCTTTTGAATCTTAAGACTATTGCCTTGCTTAAGCCAATATTAAAAATTTTATTTTTATTATTCAAGCTTATATTTTCAGGTTAATTCAAAAAGGGGAACAGTAGATTTTGCTCTCTTACTGCAAAAAATCGTTAAGCGATAATAAAAAAATTATACTACACCTGGTCTATTTAATTCTCGTCTATCGAAAGTGACCATAAATCTATACATCAAACTAAAATCTGTTCATTCAACTTTAGTGTTTCAAAAATAGAACTACAAAAAATGTATTAAAACTTAACTGCTAAGGAAAATTCTATTTGACTAATTATTTTTGATTAACTTCTTGTAGATAACTTTTACACTCACAATTTCCTTTTAATTAAGAAATATTGACTACAGATGTTTATTTTGCCAGTATAAAGTGCCTCCTATTTAAAATCAGAAAAAAGTGAGTAACAATTTACATAAACATTGATTTCGGAAATTTAAAATTTTTTTAAATATAATAATTTTACTTAAACTTCGTTTATTCATTCGTTTTGTACCTATATATCGTCACAAAAACAACTAAGTAAGCTGGCAAAGTTGAAATTTCATTCAAAATACATAAATAAAAGTATTTGACTTCTTAATTTTTGCACTTTCGTAAAGTTTGCCTAGTAATTCCATCTAATGTAAAAAAACATTTTGCTATGTGCTTTCAGAATATATTAGTTAATTAAAAGATGTTTATTTCTGAAGTTAAAGCGAAATTTTTCAGCTATTATTAACAGAATTTTCTGTTAGCATCGAGAAAAATATTTTGTAGTACGCTTCGAAAGTTGTTGGAATGTGAATTATTAATATAATGCTTTTTTAACATAAAACATTTAAAAAGCAGAAATTGTTGTTGTAAATTTTATTTAATATTTTACTCCGAATTTAAGTCTCGTATGGAAAAATAAATGTAAGTACATTATATTCATATTACTTTAAAAAATAGATAATTTATTTTAATATTTTTTTTATAAATGTACTAGAGTTTATATTTAAAAATGCGGCAACTTTCGTTATTTTCTTACTAATTTGACAACAAAAAATCTGTGAAGAAGTAAGGCTTATGATATCCATTTTACGAAAGCTTTTTTTGCAGTTATTTGTTCCCGAATTCAATTTTATATTCTGTCATGGATGATTTTAATCATTTTGATTGCTCTTTAAGCCATTGGTTTTGGTTAATCCAGCTTTTATGTGCAAGTGTCTTAGAAAGTTGCTAATAAATTGAAACGCTTCAGGACGTATTTACGTTTTATAAGGGTGAAACGTTTAAAAATATTATATCTGACATTATGAATATTGGAAATATTTTCTCATGTGACATGGGAATTCAACTCACTTCCTACAAAAATCTTTCCCATAGAACTAAACGCTGTAGATGATTAAATTCCTTTTATTCAGATGACGACGAAACATACTTATCCTAAGACTTATGAATATGACTGTATATCACGTTTCAAATGTGCTGTTGACCTGTATACGATACCTATTCTTCGATATTTGTATCGATTATTGAAAAGAAATGGGTTCGGAAGCAGTGCTCTTTCTCCGAAGGCTCTTTCTCTCCGAAGGATGTATATATATGTTACAGAGCCGAGCTAGCAGTCAAATGGGGTTAGGGTACTTGCTTTCTGTTAACAGTTCGTGGAGTTTAATCCTTCCTAGGCTTTGAATGCTGTAGTGTTCGGAATCCACTTTAAACTTGAGGTCCTGGTATAGTAAGCTCTTGTATAAAAAAAAAAAAATACAGCTATCAACATACCAAACAGTGTTAATCTTTTGCCAATCGAATTATCACTAAGCCACGTCAGTACTAATCAGACAAAGCCTTTGACAACACTGGAGGGCCTTTTGTAAGGCATTCGAACACCTGTCTTCACCAGACTATTTTACTTTGGATTGGGCCATATTCTTGTTTCAAAGGGTTGGTTAGCTTATGTGTCTTTCAAAAATGATTTCTTGTACACAAGGGTTAATAGATGGGGACCTGAAATTAAAATAGCAACTGGTATAATTATTCTAGCCCTAACTGGGATTAGAGAATACGACCCGTTGTTTGTCACGAGGTAGAAGTTCCGAAAGGTCATATGTCTTAATTGCATTTTACGATGGAGTTTTTTTGGTGCAGTGTCATATCAACTTTCTGGCAACATTTATGAACTCATAGAGCATAATATTGCTTATTACACTTCATTAGAAAGTTATATCTTAGGTTTTGTGATGGCTGAAGCTAAACTACATTCTGCACATGACGTCATATCTCTTAAAAATGTAAAGTTTTATCAACGTGAATTTCAACCAAATTGGAAGCTCTAACAGATAAATATCGCTGATCAAAAATGATTTAATTATTTATTGCAATTTCTTCATTTGAATTACTTTGATACAAATATTTTGATAAATTTATCTTCTAAATTTATTTTTATACGTAATACTTTATTTCTTAAACATTTTTATTATAAATTTCTTAAACATTTTATTATTGTATTTGAAATTTGAGTTTGCCTTTACATAAATTCTAATTTAAAAAACATGTATTTAACATTCTGAAAATTTGTATAGCTGATACAGGTTTATTTCGCATGTAAGTCATACTTCAAATACAACCTGGGAATTAAAATTTTCCATATAATAAAAAATTATCAAAATTTATTTGTTCTTTACTTTTAAAAACCTTTGAAGATATCTTTAAGAGAGAAATTGTAAGTTTTGTCTCAGTTAAAACTACCTTATAATTTCTCTTCAAAACTATCTTTTCTTTTTTTTTTCTAATCCTTTAAAAAAATATTAAACCTTTACTATTGTTCCTTAATTTTAAATGAATTTCGTAGCGAAAACGTTTTCAAAATTTAGTTTTTTGTTATTTTATTATTTTCAGGTATTAGTTTAAATGTGTATTACTTTTAATAATTATGCTTATCAAAAAATGCTTCATTTATTAAAAATTCATAAAAAATTTTAACGCTTACTTTTTTTCCCTGATAAATTCACTTTTTTACTATCATTCTAAATTCTAACATATACCACACTTTCCTGAAATGTTTTATTATTTTACTGTTAAAAATTTAGATCACTGAAAAATATGAATGGAATTGCCAAACATTAACATATACATTGAGAATTCATGTACAATTAATGGATCAAAAATTTTGATTCCAACTATATAAAGTAATAGCACTTTGCGATCGAAAAGATATGATGCTATAATGACTAATTTATGAATGATTAATCCAGATATTATTAGTTCTCATTTAGTATAATACCTCGGTTCACGAGTTCTATTCCCACTTCGGATATGAATACGAATATTGGTTCGAAATCCTCCTTGATGTAGGCGCCGGTCGAAATAGCTTTTTCTTACAGAAAGTGACTATATGGCAACTACAGAATCTAATCCGGTCGAGTTTACCTATGTTTTTTTTTTTAAAAAGCAACAGAAAATCATTTTATTTTAAAAGAAAAATATAGTCCATCTTACGTACAGCTTACGTAATTATAGTCCAATAACTGTCATCTTACGCAAAGAAACAGATTAGTTAATCGGTTTCTCTGTTCTGATTGCATTTTCGTGTACTTAGACCAGAAAACTACTCAAAATTTTAACAGTTCATTAGTTCGATTATCCTCTTATTATTGGATGTTTCAAAATCCACTTTAAACTGTACGTCCTTTGCATGCAAAAAATGTCCATAGAGTAGATGTGGGCAGATTTTTGGGCCACGAGATACTTTTCATTTTTTTATTTGTCAATTGTTTTGAGATACAATTAGAAAAGAATCAAAGTACAAAGAGATCTTATTTTGTTATATTACGTATATTTTTTTGAATTAAAATAAGCTGCTTGAAAAATGGGCGCTACCTATAGATCAATGCTTTTAGAAGTACAATAAAAACATATTCTTACAAGAAATCTAAACTGGCATACAAATTTTTCAAGAAAAGTAAACTGATTGTATTTTCGTTACAATTTTGTGTTTCATAAAACTTCTCTTAAAGGAAATTATATTCTGTATAATCATATAATTTATTTTTTATATTTCACGGAATATATTACAAGTGAATCGTCTAGAATTTATCATAGTTTATTTTCTGCTTTATTTAGTAATAAAATTAAATATATGAAAATACAAATTCATCATTTTTTGCTTAGCAATAAATTTCTCATAATCTTACCAAAAATATCCTTCAGTACTTCTAATTCGTGAAGTTATTTATTCATTTAATGCGATATTGAGTAGAAAGAATATAAATTTCAGAAATAAAATTGTTTATTTATGGTAATGTGGATCTCCATTTTTATTTCAGCTTTTGGCAGTTAGCATAATATATAATAACGAATAACCAAGTACAATTTTCTTTTTTCTTTGGCCTTATGTTTTGCTTTATACATTTGCTGTTGTATTTTGTTTGTGTTTTGGTTTTCAGTGCCGGACACAGCCATTTTCATCTTTCTGTATTACAAAGAGTGAAACTACTGTTATCTTTATATAGTAAGGCACCCAGTGTCCTTGCTATGGTGGCCCGATATTGGGTCTTCATAATTTAGATGCAAGGACACCTGATTTGGTCTGCCACTTCCAGAGGAGATTATTTCACATGGAAGACATCGCGATCACAATACCCATTTTACATGCCTTAGCCGCAAATAATAATCACTATGAAACTTCAGTTGTGTCGGGATTCGAACCCACTACATTCTGATAAAAAGAACGAACGCCTTAATCAGCCTGTCATCGCCGCCAACTTTATGTTGTTTGAAAGATAGTGTTTGGCTTGCATTGCAAGGTAGCATTCAAAAGTTTATATTCATTTTGATAGAAAATATCCCCCCGAAATCATTTTTTGCTGTTTCATGTTGTGGCGCATAATATAAATGCATAAATTTTGGCATCCTATCTATAATTATGTTGCTTATATGTGGTGAGCTAGCTAATAATATTCTGTTTATTCCTGATTCTTCGGCATTACTTATATTTATCGATTTAAAAAAGAAATTGGTGTGTGCATCGTCTTTTTCTTTGATATAGCACTGTATATTGAAGAATCTAACTCATAATTCGCCACATTTCAAGGCCGTCTCAGCCGTTCGCCATAGTTTTGCTTTCCGGACGAATTTTAAATAAATATAAAACATGTCCCCTGTATTTCAAAGAAAAAAAATCCAGAAAGCTTTCAGACTCAAATCATTGGTTCAGCTTAATGCTGTGTTCTTTAGAATAGAAAGTCTCGTCTTCGATACCAGCCGCTGTTGAACAATAGGTAGTAGGTATTGCATTTCTGAATAGAACATGCACGTCTGTCTAAATGAATGTTTTGGAGTTTCCCATGAGCCAGACGCCGAGCTGACAGCCGAATGGTTAGCGCTCTTGCCTTCGGTTCAACAGTTCGTTGGTTCGAATCCCGCCTTGGGCATGGTTGTTTCTAGTGGTTCGGAATCCACTTTAAACCGTAGGTCCCGGTCTAATTAGCCCTAGTGGACAAAAAATGACCGTTGAGCTCGAAACAAATCAAACCAAACCCATGAGCCGGAGGAAGGTGTCCGTATCTGAATCTTTCCTCCTTAGACGACCGAAATGTTAGCGCTTTAACTTTCCATTTAATAGTTCTTAGGTTCAAATCCCCCTAGGACTTAGATATTTGTCCTTAGAGTGATAATCCTCGGTAAATTCAAAAACATGTTTGCAAAAAAATTACCATGATGGAAAATGCTTTGAAAAATCAAAAGTTTATTTATAAATTATCCGTACATTGCATGTTCATGGATTCCATTCACACTTCAGTTTACCCTAAACTATTCAGAATACTATATTTTAGATCATTATAAACTTTGATGTTTATAGTAATCTAAAATTTAGAATTAAAAAAAAATTAAGACTCTAAAATCAAAAATTGGTTATGAAATTATAAACGAATCAAACTTTAAATCGGAAAGTTATTGTTTTCCTTTGGAAAGCAGCTAAATTAAATTTGGTTATCTTGTCTCTGAACGATCATATTTACCTCCCTAAGATTAACTGCACCGGGATTTATTGTTGAAAGTGGACTCCAAATCACAACAGATATCCAAGCCTTAACGTAGGGTTCGAACCAACAATCTTTAGAATCGAAGGCAAGATTGGTTTGCTAACCATTCAGATTCTCTAAACATGTTGCATTTTTTCGTGTTTATCTTGAAAATGCGCTTACCGCAAAGCCATTTGATTATTTAACAGGTGGTGCCTCCCTCTAAGACTCTTGGTAGACAGTTGTTCATAGTGATGTATTCCAAAAAAGAAACACTAGTAACTTCGAACCTACATCGCTTCTAACAGGTGGCAAGAGAACAACATTAATTTTCTGCTCTCTAACAAGACTGGAATCGAACCCGTAAACTTCTTCTCTGAAGATTGTGGTCCAATTTATTAACTACTGTATATCTATCGTGATACGTTGTTCTTAAATGATTTCAGATCGAATCAAACATAGGTCACTATTTATGAATCAACTACTGCTTTAAGGAGAAAAAATATCTGGTTATTTCTCATAAATAATAAATATTTTCTTTATTAATACTTTCTTTTAATATCACAAATATTTTTTTAATTAATTTAATTTCGTATTTTAAGCTGAACTAGTTACTGACGAGTCAATGGTCTTGTGTCTAATTCATCAGGTCAAGTGGTTTGATACCTGCTTCAAGTATGGGTGTTCCCAATCGTTAGGAATGCAAAAAGTGATCATTGATCAACTAAATGTAAAGAAACTCTTCAGTATGTAATCAGTTATTCTTTACCGACAGAAAAATGAATATACGCACCGAAGCATGTTCACTTACGGATTAGTGGTGATCCATGGTCACTTAAACTTTGAAAATCGTGATGATAACCTCTAATCGTTTCTTCCACGAAATGCTTATTCATTTGTGTAAATATCTCATACTCTTAGTTATGATTTGGAGAAAATTCTGTGAAGACTTGCTTGTGTGATTCAGTTGAAAAAAGTTCACGCTAAAATGCTTTTCCATTAAAAGTTGAACTTATTTTCCTCTTTTGCTTGCGTTGGTACGCATTAGCTGGCTTTGTGTCCGCAAGTGACGATGCAATGCATGCGAGTTTTTCGATCTTAAAAATTGGTGATTTTTTTACAAAAAGTCGCCAGTTTTGTATTTTACAAAATATGAATGATTAGTAAATCTAAGGCAATACCAATAATGTTGTGAATATTGTTTGGCTGAATATGTGAAGTATATATTGATTGATTGGCTAAAAGTGTAATTATTTAAGAGTTAATTTCATTAAACATTTCATGTTCATTTAATAATTTCGAATTACTCTGTCTGTTTGTTTTAACAAATGAATATACCTGTATTTATAAATGCTGATAGTCCGACCCGGTTAAGTGGTTAGTGTTCCTGACTCCTAATCTATTGGCCATCGGTTCGAATCCCGATTCGGGCATGGATGTTTCTTTCTGTCTTTGCTTGTCATTTAGTCTGAGATGATGAATGAATGTGTGGTCCACCCTATAAACGGGTTTGTAGTGGAGTGATGTGGATATGGCTACTCGTATCCATGACTTAGATCACAGGTGCCCACTGGGTAACGATAAATGAATATCAGTTTCTGGCCTTGTTGTGCCGAAGGGTTAGTCACCCAGTGACCGCTGTTAAAGAAAAGTAATAAATAAATACTGATAATCTCAAATTAGCGACATATTTAAAGGCGCTTTTTTTGTGAAATTCTTTTAAATCATGTTTTTAAATATAACCAATTTTCGTATTCAATAAAAAGAATGATTTATAGATACGTTTCTACTACGTAGTGAGCAGCTTATTAACCGATGGCTGATACAAATATTTTTAACATCATCCATTACCACATTCTCGAAGGAATTTTCATTCGAAGTGGGTCGTATAGGTGTTTCGCCATGGTGAAAACCGAGAAAACTTTCAAAATAGCCTTAAAAAAACTGACGCGTTTAATTCCTCGGCTATTAACAGTGATTTCAGTAAACTTGTGACCTTTAACTCGAAAGAGCGCCGAGCTGAATGGATAGTTCTCTAGCTTTTGTTTCAACAGTTTTGATGATTCGATTCTCACCTCGGGTGTGGATGTCTGAAGTAATTCAGAATATATTTTAAGCAGAATGTTCCGTCTAATTAAGGTCAAATCACTAAATGCACATTCTGAGGAACCTGCTTCCCTAAAGCAAGAGCGGAACGCGCAGTGTTACCTAGAATCAAACCGGGAATATTTTACTCTGAACAGTATATAACTGTGTTGTGGTGACTGTTCTGATTATTATTCTTTGGTATATGGGTTAGAATCTCCCCTTGCGTTTGAATATGTGGAGTATTTTGAATGTATTATCATTGTTAGATCCTAGTCTAATTAACGTCAATGTGGAAAAACTGACCATTAAGGTCCAAACAAACCAAAATAAAACTAGTGGCTAGTATTGAACCTACGTTCACTCCGAACAAAATGATCACACTTCTTGGCTATATTGACTCCATATTATACAACTTGAAGTAAAAATTTTTATTATATCAGATATAATTTAATAGACTTTATAAAGCCTTATGATCTTGTGCTGATTGTCTTTTTTCCATTTCTGATTCATTATAAATTTTTAACATAAAGTGGTTTGTTTCTTTCGTTCCAGTTGATATTATGATTACATCACTTTATCACAATTCCCTTTGGTTTAAAATATCCATGACGTCAGATAGCATTTTATCCACGTCACATTGTACTAGACGACGTAGTAAATCCGACTTGTCAACGAATTTGCTGCCTGCCTTCAAATCGCATTCTTCGAGTGGCAGCAAACAAGGCGAAGTTCATAGAATGTCAGAATAGTGTCAATGTTTATTTTGCAAATAAAACGATTTCTTATATAAAGACCAAAACATTGGTTTGAGAAGCCGTTTTCCATTAACTCAAGCTATTAACACGTTGAGAACAAAACAGAAGAAAAAGCAAAATGAAAAAGACAAAACATCCACCTTATGGTAGTTTAAATCAGCAAGGATGATTTAAATTAGAAAAAATTCATTAATTAATAGTGTTCTAAATTAATAATTGCACACACACGAAAACAAACTCGTTTAAATCTTAACACTAATGCCTTGCTTACGCCAACATTAAAATTTTTTGTTAGTGCTATAATAATATTTTTTCTTATATATATGTGTGTGTTATAAATAAGATATTTATTGCAAATAAAGAAACTTATAGTTTTTGTGATTCACAATTTACAATCATTTGTCAACTTCTTATATCTTTAGTTTTCTTACATAAAATATATTATTCATTCTTGTATATTTGACTGAAATGCATACAATAAAAAAAAAACTCTTTTCGCATTCTAAGAATATACAAGTACTGTTTCAAATAATGCCTGTTGTACAATAAATAAGAGATTTCATTGAAAATTGCCGATTCATTATTTCGATTTAGTTTTAAATGCATTTCCACTGGTTATATGATCCGATGTGGACCTTGAAATCCAAACAACTGACGTAACAAGAAAACTGCTGATGTAACATAAGGCATGATAAATACTGAGAAATAAACAATAACTCAATTTTATTTGGGAAACTTCAGAGGTTGTCAGTAGCGAATATTCTTTCGTAAAGAGTGACGTTGTAAACTGGAAACATAAAATGCATTCACGTTATTTTTACTGCTCTGTTTATATTCTAATATTAACCAGTATCATAAACGCAGTAGAACTCTAATTATCCGAATCAGTTGGGACAGGACTCCATTCGGATAATCAAAAAACACTAACTTCTGAACATACTTTAACTATCAAAAGAATAATTTTGAAATTCTCAAGTGGCGCACGTCTTATCTTTCTTTTTCTTTTCTTGAGTTTTTTTTCCCTCTAATTTTCTTTCTTTTCTTCAGTCTAGTTTATTTTTTCTGAAAATCTGAAAGCAATTTGGATAATTGGAGGTCTACTGTATTTCATATTGAATATTTTGATGCATATTTAAACATAATTATCAAAATATTATAAATTGGATTCATCATACCCTATTGGTAAAATACCGTTCCTCTGAACATAAGGTCCCGGGTTCGGTACCAGCCACTTTCGGACAGAGGGAGAGGAATGTTTTAACATAACGCAGAGAACAGCCTAACGGGTGATGGCCATTGTAGGAGGATACCCACCGCGTACTGCCTTTTCGGATGATATTTTATAAACAATGGGCTCTATTCACTTGTCGCAAGGAAGAAAACCCGGAAAACTTTCACTTACTCGCCGACAGTAGTTTATATAGACAACAGATATAAAAATGTCAACTCTCGTTCTATAGTGTCTTGTACCAAACCTGGGAGCTTTCGCACTAAAGAGAGTAGGTCTACCACTTTCCCATAATAAATGCCCTTGCCAATAAATATTTTCTCCTTTTCGGAAACTGTACACATTTAGTTTCGTTCTTAGTTCAATAGTTCTT
Organism: Latrodectus elegans; assembly: GCA_030067965.1. Classification (NCBI taxonomy): domain Eukaryota; kingdom Metazoa; phylum Arthropoda; class Arachnida; order Araneae; family Theridiidae; genus Latrodectus; species Latrodectus elegans. Next base: position 85,133,199 of record CM057816.1, read on the forward strand.
AAGTTTCGTTTTCATTTTGGGCATCGATTTAGGTTCACAATAAATTTTATACTGTAGTTTGCAATATTTCATAATATTTTGGTTTATAAATAATTATATAGTGACAACATACAAATAAATATTTATTTTTTTATATATTTTAATTCTTAAATATGTGTGTATAATTTATAATATAAATAGGAATTAAAAAAAACACGTTTACTTATAGTTTTACTCTAAATCGACAAATTAGTTACTGAAACAAGCTTTCTTTTAACATGCATTATTTATTTCCACTGCTGTTTTTAATTTATCACCATCTAATCTTTATTAAAAGTGAAATCGTATTTTTTATGAGGAATTGTGTTGCATTAAATTAACAACTACTGCGCGTTTGAATTAACAAATACTGTGCACAATATTTGTTAAATTAATTTTAAGATATACATGTGAATTCTTTCTAACTGAAATGTATTATTTCATTTTAATTGCGTTTAATATGTGACGTTGGGATGGTTGCCAGTAGTCTTAAAGTAATTTAATTGAAATAGCGATTTTTTATTATTTTGTTTTCAGGGAATGTAATATAGAGATAAATATATTTAAAAATATATGCAGTTTAAATAAATGCAGTTAAATTTCACTTCGAACCTCTTCAATCATCCATGCTTGAGATGGAAATTGAACGTATGATCTGTAGAGCTGAAGTGCGACGAACTGAACTTACAACAATCCAGACCTGAATAGGATGATATCCAAATACTGATCTCTAATCTGAAGGGAGTTCAGTGTTGACTTCGTTGAATAATTAACACAGAATATGAATTAAACTAAATGGAATGGGAATGTGAATGCAATATTTCAAAAAAATTAAGCTAATGATCCTTGACTAAATTCACTATAAACTACGAATGTCCTCTTTTAATTAAGCCACTAAAAAGTAATGACCGATAGTAAATTTTTTAAATTGCTGTCAAGAAAACAGTAGCCATCGGTCATATTTTACATAATATTGAAAACTATAGTTTAAATTTAGCTCCAAACTACCATAAACACGTGTATGTGGATTCGAATCCCATATTAGGTTTGGATATTTGTTGTAGTTCGGACTGCAATTTAAAATAGATTCAGCTCTAATTAGTTATGTGCAAAAAAATAATAATAATAATAAATCAAGCTCAAATAAGCCAAACCATTATAAAGGTGCATTCACTATGTGGGAATCGTACTTGTGTACTACTGAATTGAAGGTCAAAGCGCAGTCCATTCAGCTTCCAGATCTACCAAGTTGAAATTTAACTTAGTGTAGACTATAAGATGTTGCCTTGTTTGTTCCATGCAAATAGTGTATATCAAATGTTTCATTTATTAAATTTAATACAAGAAATGAGTTTATTCTTTTCATGAAATCGAACATAACAGAGATTGTGTTGCCATGATTTCAAATCGAATCAAATGAAAACCAATTAAGGGACAGTCATTTGGCAAATAGAATGAAAAGGATTAACTACCCGCTAAGGAGATTTGCTTTCATATTATCCAAAGGGGAGTTCTGAAAACATAATCCCAATTAATCCGATTAGTGAAATACGTTTACAAATTTTCGAAACTAAGATTTAATTTAAACCACTTTAAATAAGCTCCCCTAAGTTTGAATCTCAAAAGAAACAGAATTAAAATTTCTTGCTAGTCTCAACATTTTTCTTATATTTTCAGTTTAGAAGACTCAAAAAATCAGAAAAGATTTGACAAAAATAAATTAAGACACGAGTTGAAATTGACAAAAATGTGTATAAAAATATAATTTTTTAATTAAAATGTTAGGAATGTTCTTGAGAAAATGACGGAAACACGCTATGTCTTGTGGAAAAATGTGAGGATATTTTTAAATTAATCAGTGAATTTAAAAGAAATCCCTAAACATTTTAATGACTAAAAATATCAGAAAGTAATTGGTAAAGAAGATTTCCTGTGTTAGTTTTTAAAAGTTTTAATCGAAATATGAAGTTAAAATATTTTGACATGAAAGTTTGTTGGAAAAATAAAAACTTTATGAAGATATAAATAACATTACTTAAAATTTAAGCTTATTTTCTTTAAAAAAAAATGAGAGTTATAGAATTGTATCTTTAATATAAATCAATTTTGATTATCTACTGAAGCATTATATCCAAATATTTTATTTCTATGTATCGTAAAATTGTTATTATTTGCATTTTACGATGTGTATATTTTTTATCATTATTTATAGATTCCTATACAAATATAGATTTTACAAGTGAAAAAATGAGGTGTTGCATATAGAATGACAATTTATATAATGACTTGTTAAATAATTTAATGACTTATTAAATAATTTATTATGTTTTAATAAGTTTTGTAATCTGTGATTCTCCCTCTCTTTTAATTTAATTTCTTTTTAGAAAAATCTTATTATTATATTTATTGCACACAAATTCAATCATTCGACACCATTAATATCCTTCAATAATTCGTGTGGAAATATGACAGCTCAGTTGTCGACTACGTCATTTGAACGTGGCTCGAAATTACTGTTTATGAACCGACTTGTAAATTGAGATAAAATGCATAACTTTATGCCAAAACAAAACGCATTATTTTTTATTAAAATTTTAACTATACTTAAAAGAAAAATAAATAGCTCTTCGAACTCTTGATGATTAAATTTTAAAACTTTATACAAAGAAGAATTAATTTAGCACTTTTATTATACCTGTGGAATAACCATTAAACATAAAATATTGCTCGCACATTATATAGCGGCATAATGCGCTATATTTATGTCGTAGCTAAGTGGTTTCCATTTAGCTCTGGGCAGCCTGCCAAAGTTATGAATTTCGCCAAAGCAAGCGCCACGAAGTGCATCATAAATCTCGTTTCAGATGAGATCTGTTACGTAATTTTCAAATAATGGCTTCGATTGCCGTAAACTGAGACATTGTTATTGCTGTGAAACTGCGTTCTCTTCCCTCGGAAGTTATGATTGGCGACGATTGCTGAATTGGCGAAATTTCGTAATCGATTGTATGGTTTGAATTGTTTGAATTACGACTGTGTTTTCCGCGAAAATTACTTCACAGAATAACTTATTTTGTTTGTACAGCTGATTGCGTAAATCAAGCCATACACCTTGGCTTGATTTGGGTTTGAGAAGATATTCATTCCTCGCGACTGAAAACCGTTTATCACAGCCTTGTAAGCTGTTTTTCATCCTATTGCCAGACAATGTCTAGTCAACGATAATTTAGTAAAGGGGTGGCCAAAGAGGTCGAGCGTAGAATAAATACCTGAGTTTGCTGAATTTTATGAAGAACGACGAATATCGTTTAAGGAACCTTTTGCAAAAGATTAATTAACAAAGTAATAATTATTAAGCACTGAAAGTACACTGATTATTTTACCTGATTCAAAGATACTAAAATTACCTCTTTTCAACCCTACAAGTGGCGGCGCCACCTTTATATGGTGGGCCACCGAGTGGGTATGCGGTCAGGACTCCCAAAAAAAGGGGGGGGGGTCATTTATAAACATGGACAAAACAGAAGACCTAATCTACCCTCAGAAGTTTCTGCTTCAATAATGCATATCAAAGGAGTATATAATAATTTCTATTATACAACTCATCTCTACAAAAGAGACTAAACTATGTTAAGAATGGCAACAGCGTGACCATTTTCTTACAGGTTCAGAATAGTTTTACATTGAATGAATTTTTATCTATGCAACTTATTCATTATTTCAAATTTTCTGATGAACTTTAATATCTTGACTTTCTTTTTCAAGATTGTATATAGTTATTAGAGGCTTAGTTTTAAATTCCTTTTCCTCTCATTTTTTCCTCTGTTATATCTATAAGTGTTTTCATTTTAAATGCTTACCACTATTTTAATACAATTACATGTTTATTGAATTAATTTTCTTGAAGAAATGTGGTACAAATCCTATTGTATCGGATTCTGTAGACTTAGATGCCCCATTACTGTAACAATTATTATTTTTCGAGTAATAACCGTATGAGCTTTCTCAGCCGGCGTGCATGACACCAGATATAAAATGTTCATTGCCTCAGTGATATAGCTGTTAAATCCAATAACCAATTGGTAAACACCGGGGCTTCTTTACATAATTATCTATCTATCTATCCCAAACGACTATTTCACATGAAGACTATTACCACGACATATTTAACTTGCCCCAACAGACATTAGTGAACACAAAGTGTCTTCGATTGTGTTGAGATTCGAACTCACTACCTTTCGAACCGGGCCACCGCGGGCCTTACGATGATCATGAAAAAGTAAATGCTTACACTGAATTGTTTGAAACAGTTTTAGAATTTATCACAGAAGTTACTCTAGCATTAAGTGAGGAATTCCGAAAGAATAAAAGGAAATTATTTTTTTGCTGGATGTGTTCGCAAAATTAATTGATGTTTAGCTATGTCTCTCAAAGAAAAGATGACATTCATTCAGCCATAGACAGTTTAAGTTAAATTAGACGCGTTTAAGTTACGGAAACATAACGTTCCTGACAAATTTAATTTCGATCTGACATTCGCATTTGACATGCCAAATTTAAGACAAATGTCTTAAATTTGATGTGCTTGAAAAGATGGAAAACTGGAAATATATGCAAATAATTTCTCAAAATTAAATGATAATTTTAAAGTGCGCGTGCTTTAGAGAGACATTAAGGTAATAATTATCCAGAATTATTAGTTCATCTTGAGGCAAAGATATTTTTATACAGTTTTTTAATTTTGTTAAATATTATGTCAAAATAAGCAAAATTTGTAATAAAGTATTTCCTTGCTCATATTTGGGATGTGGCTTCAATCATCATAACTTTATTGTAACGAAGCAGAGAAATGTATTAAATATGGAGTATTAAGCTTATAAGAGTAAAGCTGAGAAATCCGAACCTTGTGACTTAACATTAGTGATCTCATATTGATTATATTTTGGTTATCTATTGGTTACCATATTGCTTATCTAGTCAAAGGAATAGTCAAATACATCTTTCTCCTTGATTGTAAGAACTTTAATTTTCTCAAAATAAAATAAATCATTAATAAACAATTAAATTTTTTCTCTTTTTATAATTTTTATAAAGAAAGTTGATTAGAAAATTATATTTTTGTGGTCTATGTTCAGATACGTTTTGCGGTTCCTGGTCTAATAAATGGTCGACACCTGAGCTGACACTCTGATGTCTGCGTCATGCAATATCAACGGGAAACATTGAAGGTTACGGAACTTTTAATGTTACATAGACTTTTATAGTGCTATGATCATTGTAATTTAATTTATTCAAATAACCGAACTTGCTACTTTTTGAAGGCATAAAATGTAAATTACTTCAGGAAGAAAAATTTTTTTGAAATATTCTTTTATTTTTACAAATGGAAAATATTATTTATTCTCAGTTCAACGGTTCATGGGTTCAATTCTCCTCTTGCTGTGGATATTAATAGTTTATGTATGTTCGAGGTTTATTTATAATGAGTCCACTATAAATTTTAATTCTATTAACGGAATCAGCAGTTGAAAAATTAACGCTTTAGCCTTCGATTCAATAATTCTCACTACGCGTGTTTTAGAATCCATTTTAAACCATAAGTCCCGGTTTAATTAGCTTTTTCCGCAGCAAAGGGCCGTTCAGTGAAAAAAAGAATCAAATTGCTCCGATCAGCCCTTGCTCGCTAAAAATGATCGTCTAATGGCAAACCTAATAGATACATTTTTAAATCCTTCCCATACAGTTATTTAGTAGCGAATCGAGCAGATATTTGTCGGAAATTTAAAATTAACGTATTTTATTCAAAATATTTATCATTCAAAAATGACATTATAAAAAATATTTGTTGCTGCTTAAAATTCCATAAAATATTGCACAAGTCAAATATCTAAATAGATTTATGATACGTTTGTCTTTATCGTGATTTATGTGCACATCGATAGTAAAAAAAATTCCACTGTTCATAAAAATGATGAATAGTAGATTTACATTTTGCTATGTCAAGAAAACTTTTTATCTTATATTTAGACTTCTGTGTTACACACGAAAACAGTTAACACTCGAAAACAAAACAATTAAATTAAATGTCTATGTATTTTAATGATATCGTTTGATGTGTTTTTTTAAATAAGGATTTTTCTATTAATTTTCACTTTCTTCAGTGATAAAATAATACGTGCTAAATGAGCATGCAAAATAGTTAGTAATAAAGGCTCATTTTGATATCGCATAAAACTAAAAAACTCTCAAGCACTCACACTGTCACCTGTGTCCAGAAAGCTATACTAGTATACGTCTAAAATGGTGCTAAATTAAAACGATGTGGACGGTGGATTGGCACAGTATCGTCTTCTCAGATGAGTCACGCTTCTGTTTTCTTCACTGATAGTCGCCACGTACGAGTGTGGCATCGACGTGGAGACAGGTCCAATCCTGCCGCAATTGTGAAACGCCCCACCGCGTGACAACTTGGCATCATCGTTTTTGGAGCCATTGCGTACGATTCCATATCACCTTTAGATCGTATTCATGGCAAAATGACAGCCCAACATTTCGTGGACAATGTTCTGCTACCGGTGACACTCCCCTATTTCCAGAGAGCGAATGTAGAATAACTCCCCACCATTCATTACTCGCATCAGCCAACATGCCCTGCAAGGTGTACATCTGCTTCCATGACCACCGTGCGCACCAGATCTCTCACCAATCGAACACGTTTGGGATGTGATTGGACGATATTTTCAGACCCTGCCACTGCACCTTCCTTCAGAAGACACACTTTGGCAAATGATTGATAGGGAATGGAGAGCCATTCCTCAAGACACTATCCGTACTCTCATTGACTCTGTGCCTAGACATGTTGCTCCGTGTATCGCTGTCCACTTATTTCTAACTTCGTAACAATTGCTTTTTAATTATTGAACTTATACTATAACATATACTTAACGCGCGATATTATTGTACACATTTGCGAAACCAAATATTATGTGTTGAAACTAGTGCCAGGAGTCTTTACTTTTTACTTTGTACATTTTTAGTATATTCATACTTTATTTGCATTGGTAGTTATGATCAAAAAACATTTTTTTTAATGCAAGCAAAAAGAACAGAGACATTTGCCGAAACTCGTGAAGCAAAACTTTACAGACTTATTTCATCAGGAAGATGTATTTATTTCATAATTTCACCAGACAAACTAAAATATTTGTCGAAATAGAAATGGTTATACATCTTTTTCTCTTGTATTTAAAAATATTTTTTTGATTTTTAACAAATTTGCTCAAGTTTCAACTAAGCGAAAAAACTTTGATAAATAGATACCAATTCCAAAAGAATTTCACTTACTTTTGTATTGTATACTTTAGATTTTATAAGAAAATAGAAATTATTATTAATACAAAATTTCCGTCCTTGAAAGAAAACTACTGAAGCTTTATAAAATACTACTTAAAATTGTTTATTCTTTTTAATGACGCAGAAATTTTAATGTGATTTTGTAAAATGTGTATGCTACAGAGAGCCACTTTTAAAAAGTTTTAACGTTTGAATACTTAAACTGTAGGTTTTATTCTTATTGAAGAACATAATTAAATTGCCAACACTCAAATACTGAAATTGAGATACTCTGGGTGTTTGAACTGTCAAATGCTGGATTACAAAATTTAATTGCGTACAATGTGACTAAACTAACCCTGAATTCCACGCTCATTAGGATATTTCATTAAAATTAAATCCGATGTTGTCGTTGTGGTCAATTTAATCATAGTGTATCGGTTAGTTACTTATCTGAAATTTGTGTAACAACCATTGAACATTTACAAGGAAGGATTTCTTCATAGATAATAAAGCATTCATCAAATGTAAGAGACAAAACTCCGAAAATTAGTCAGCACCTATTTCTCCCTTATTCAATAGTTGCTAGAATTGACTTGGGACCTCCCATTTAGAAGATTGGAATCTTGCTACTTGGCTACAGTGAGCCAAAATATTATTTTTTGTTGCAAATCTTCTACCCAGTCTGCCGAAATCCACGAATGCCATGACCTTTGAAAGGTCGGAGGCAAGAAGAGGCTAAGAAAAAAATTTCTTCTCTAAAGAGAGTCAATCATTTCAAAACGTATTTAGCCGAAGACTAATGTTAATAGTATTAGGGACAAAAAACTTGCTGTCAGGAAACATAAGACGCCTTTTCCTGGAGAACTTTTCCTTAGAAGTGAGTCGTGTTTCCCCAAGGAGGAAACCCAAAATACTTTTCCCATGTTTGAAAGCGCCTGGGATCGAATCAGGAACCTTCCACTTCATAGATTAAATGAAATTAAATTGCAATTTTAAATTATGATGTAATAAAAATATTTCATGTTTCAATGTACAATTTTATGTCCAACGATTTTTCAAAAAGTATCCATCATGATCATTATTGTTGTCTTCAATCCAAAAGTTCATAAGTTTGATTCTCGTCACAAGGTTGGATGATTGAATGGTTCGAAATTCATTTTAAGTCCTTGGTTTTGATCATAAGAAAACTGACAGATAGTAGAGTAAAAAACTACATCAAATTATACAAAAGAGATGAAAATATACAAAAACCTTTAATTTGTGTGCCCATATTTCAAATATTCGTAAAACTAAAAATATAGTAATTAAGATAGCTTACTAACTATAGTATTTCGAATGATTTGGTAATTTTATTTTGATATTGTATTATTCCTTTACTCTCTGTATTACTATATATAGTTATTAGCTAAGTTTCGCTTGGAAATTTATTAACATTATCATCTTTAGTGTATTTTAAATTTGTATACCAATTTAAATAGTAAACATAACTTTAAATCAAAATAATGAAGATATTTGTAAAATAAATAACGTAATAATAAAATTAAATTTTCGTAACTATATATATAATTTGTGAAATTATTTGAGTTTATTTATATTGCTCAATTATTTTGATTACTCTGCTTTTACACTATTAATCAACTACTATAAATGCTTGAAAATTAGCTATATCGTTTAAATTTGTTGTGTTGAAATTATTAATCTGTGTGTGTGTGTTCTGATAAAAACTAAAATTCAGTCTTTGGGGAAAGAAATACAAAAGTGTTCTTTTTTTTACGATGAATTATTTGATTGCATTAAATGTATTTCCGTATTTTGGTAACTGCTTGTAAACATATCATGTATTTATTTTAGTAAATTTATGTATCATTTTTTAAAACTCAATTTTCGTTTTCAACTTAAATCCTTTTTCTTCCAAACTTAATGCTTTTAAATATAAATGTTACATTTTTATTCGCGTTACTTAGCAGAAAATATTCTTAAATTTCCATTTCGGAAGAATTGAAAATAGGATTTAGGATTTATTTTTGAATATATATGCGAGAAAATTTACGACAGAACACGTTTTAAGTATATAGTTGCTATAAAAAGTTTCCGTACGGTCAATAAATTTAAGAATACATGAGCATAATTTGGAAAGTATTCCATTTTTCTTTATATATTGTCTATATGTGTTTAGTATAAGTCTATAGAAAAATATTTCTATTAATTTTCATTTTTACAAAACGAGAAAAGCATATTTGCAATATCTAAGGTAAATTGAAAATTGCAGTTCAAAAAATGCTTCCGTGCGCGTTATGCATATTCTTTTTGACGTGTTTAAAACAGTAAATATTTGACGTTAGAAAGTTAATCACTGATAAGAAAACATATCGACAGTTGTTGAGTTCAAGAGATTGATCGTCTCAAAATGGAAGTTCCCACAGCTATTCGCGAATTAGTGAATAAATTGCAAAAAGATGGATTATCCATGAAAAGTATTAGTGAAATGACCAAACAATCAGTCTACCTTGCAGTATATAATTGAAAGATACCGTAAACTTCATTCACTTGAGGATAGAACACGATCCGGGAGGCCACCAAAATTAAATTGCGTTTATAAAAGAAACATTATACGCCAAGTTCAAGAAAATCCACGAATTAGTGCACCGCAGTTGGCAGCTGAGTTAATGGTTAGTTACAACATTAAAGTCTCAACTCAAACTGTGAGAAATGTCATTAAAAAAAGTGGTTATCATGGACGTGCGGCTCGGAAGAAACCCTATATAAGTATGCATGCAACAGGAAAAAGCGCCTCCATTTTGCAAAGATGCATGTAAGCAAGCCATTATCATTTTTTGGGAATCCATTATTTTTAGCGATGAATCAAAGTTTAACATTCATGGGCCAGTTTATGGTGTGGAGAAAAACCAAACGAACAAATACTAACTAAGAATTTATGTGGAACTGTGAAGCACGGTGAAGGCGGTGTTGTAGTGTGGGGGTGTATGATTGTTTCTGAAGTAGGAAAATTTGTAATTCATGGAGGAAAATATGGATTTCGATATGGATATCTGGATATTCTTAAACAAAATGTGTTATACAGCGCAGAGAAACTATCTCTTGGAACTGGTTTTACTGTTCAGCAGGACAACGATCCAAAACACACCTTTAAGAATTACCAAGAGTGGTACCTTTACAATGTTAAACAAAAATTTCATAGCCCTCACCAGCCAACCGATTTAAGTCCCATCAAACATTTGTGGGAAGAAATTGGCCGATAACTTAAAAAATATGACATAAAAAACAAAGTTGAACTTAAAAGAGCCATTAGTAGTATTTGTTATATTTCTCCAGAAATAACAAAAACACTTGTAGGGGTGATGCCACAATGTCTAAGAGAGGTGATCAAAACCCAAGGAGGGCCCATTGATCATTAAATGTATTTTTGTTAAATCTATTTTGCATTTTTGTAAGCTTTTTTCATGTGCTAGGGCACCGTACGGAGACTTTTTTGTTCCATGTTTACCGCCTTTTTTGAGTTTTTAAGATTTATTATTTAATTTTGTCAGTATTATCATCCTTTTAATATGAATAAATATTAAATAATATTAGTTTTAACTCATTTTTAAGAGTTTTCATTTTTCTCATGAGTTTTGTGTGACAAATTAAACTTTGATTTGCATTCGTATCTGCGTACGGAGACTTTTTTTACCCACTGTATATATTCTTAACTGAAAATATTTTAAATGATCTATAGTATTTATATGTTATACTTTCTAACTGAACTATTAAATGACATATTCACAATTTCTTTTATTCTTTTCTCTTATATAACAATGCGTAAAACAGCTTTATTTGATCATTTTTATACAGCAGCAAATACCGTTGGACGTAAGTGCTTCAAAAATATTTACACAAATATTTAAGCGCTAAAGTTTTAAAAATTTAACACGGTATTTAAAACTTCAAAATGTCATAAAATGCAAAGTGCAAAAGAATAAAAATGCCACTTATTTTAATATCACATCACATAAAACAAACTATATAAAATATTGTTGCTATTGAATTGAGTTATATTTTCTCAATTTTAAATCACTAAATGAAAAAAAAACTGTTAACAATATTTTGAAATTTCAGTTTTTCATAAATGTAAGATTTTTTATTCAAAATAATTTGAATTTTTAAATTTAAATTACTTGGAATAAACGTTTTCTTTTTTTAACTAGGAAATATTTTTTAATTGAGAAATTTTTATTCTGAGTAAAATTTATTTTTAAATTGAATAAGAATTTTTTTGTTTTTAAAAATTGTCTCTAAACTGAAACACTGCATTACAAAAAGTAAAAATGATAATATGAAGAAAATTAGAAATAAAATTTGCTTGTTTTCATGTGCCGGGTGGTGACAAAGTTGAATTTGACGATGAAAAAATTTTATTTAATGCTTTAAAACTGACTTTTCATTAAGGCCTGTTTCAATTCTTTGAATGTAAGCTAACGAAGCGAATGAAAAAAAATTTCAATTAATTATACATCTTCGAAAAATATTCTTCTGTTTTTTGTTTGAAAACTTTGAGAGAGACAAACTAAACGATTTTTTATTTATATTTTAGGAAGAACACTCTAAAATACATTCCTGAGTTTCCGCGTGCATCAATTTGAAACTTAATGATTAAATTCGGCCTTCAATTGAATAGTTCATGAGTTCGATTCCAGTTTTTGATGCATTTATAGCCTATATAAAAATCTACACCGAGAAAATCAAACTAAAACAATTTTTCAGCGAAACAAAAAAAATAAGTAACATGTTTGCTAAGTTATCTTTATTTTCATTTGTCACGTCAACATTACTTATTTGAAACGGACGCGCCATATAAATTAGAATCTGGTTATGCAACTTTGTGTGTGTGATTGATTAAAATTTCACATAATTATTTGGCTCAAACCAAGCGTATGTTACTTCATACCGGAATCCACGTAGAAAATGTCAGGTGTTCTAATTATGCCATGGCATATAATTAAACCTGTTGAGATAATTAATATTCAAACACCAACCTATCTTATGCATTTATTTATTCCGCGATATTTCATTCTAAATTTGCATTAATCCTCATTTTGAAATTTATTGGTAAGACTTTATATCCACATTCAATTTAGTTCCTTACATGGAGGTATTTTCATGTCCTTTCATTTTAGGTTTACAATTTATAAATTTTTTGTCACTAGGCATATTGTCTGTTAGCGAATTAGTTCTAATTTTCTTAAAGAAATTTAAAATTTAGATGGCCCAAGTACCTCTTTTGACATTCTTTTGAAACACTGAAATCTGTTGTGCAAATTATCTGTTCATCTCGACAAATTGTAGCAATTCCAACAAATATAAATTTAATTGATTTCAACACATATTAAAAGATCGCATAAATTAAATACATTTGATTTCCATGCAGCGAATTACGTTTATATATATTTATACTATAAATATGTGGTTACGTAATATTGTATATAGTAATATAAAATCCGCGGATTCACAGTGATAAATCTGAAAAGGTAGAATAAGTTTGTCAAGAAAAACTAAGCCGAACTAATTTTGTCTGCAAATTAAAACATCAAAATTAAATTTGTATCAAAATTAAATTTGTATCAAAATTTATTTATTAGAAATTTTAAAATTTAACTTTAAAGGTAATAATTTTTTTTATTATTTAATTTGATTTTTATTAAACTGGTCTTCAAAGCGCATGAGTTCGATGCTCTCTTTTGAAAAAAAAAATGCTTGTAATTATTTGAAATCGACTTCATCGAAACATATAATGTGAATAAGTCACAGTTTTATAGGCTTTAATTCATCAAAAAAAAAAAAAAAAAAAAAAAAAGGTGAGCTGGCAGTTCAACATTTGGTGGGTTTGAATCCCAGCTTGGCCATGGATGTTTGTAGTGGTTCGGAATCCACTTTAAACCATAGGTCTTGGTCTAATTAGCCCTCGCATGCAAAAAATGACCACTGAGAGACAAACCAATCGTCAAAAAATAAATAACAGTCAACTTAAAAAAGAAAACAAAAATCAAGCACCAGTAGTGGTAATAACTGTAGTTGCAAATCACTGCTTATTGAATGTGATGCATATATATAACTGTATTTGATTCACGTGTAAAATTTCATTAATAGGAAAAAATGTCGCCAAATAGCACGGTTTTCGCCAAAAAGAGAAAATTATGTATACTTAGCAATTTGTTTCTCATCAGTTCTGTGTAATAATTATTCTTTGTTTTATAACACAAATTATAAAAATATGTAAGTTTTTCTTTAAATTACTCATCATTAAACTAAATAATTTAAAATTCTTTTTTATGTTTATTTTAGGAAATATATTGTGCCCACAATTTTTTTAATCTCATATGTTCTAAAATGCCAATTTTAACACTGTTTAAAAAAATTATTTTTAATTCTTTTTAAATATGCTCTAAGGAATATAAATTGACTTGGTGACAATTCCGTCAAAATGACATTAACTTTCATGGTTTAAAGAGATTTTATACTCGGGCCTTGTATTTCCTATTAAGTTATAAAAATAATACGAAATAATTAAATCTTTTAATTCTCTTTAAATATCCATACAATTCTCCTAAAATTCACTTGAGAATATGAATATTTTTATGTCAGTTTGACGGAAATGTCACCAACTTTCCTTGTTGAGAGGATTTTACGCATGGGCCTTATATTTCCTTTTAAAGGTATGAGCGCTAAAAGTAAAGGTGTATTAAATGTTTTAATTCTCATACCCTGGTTAAATATGCATTGAAGAATATGGATTGACTTGGTATCAATTTTTTGGAAATATCGTAAGCTCTTGTGATGAACGGGACATGTCTTTTATTTCCTTTAAAATGAGATTTGAGCTAAAACAGCGTATAATAAATGTGAACATCTTTTTGTTTTAATTCTCATATACAATATACCTCTGGGAATATGGATTGACTTGATGACAATTTGGCGGAATTATCGCCAATTTTCTCGGTGATTTTACACATGAGGCTTTTTTTTTTTTTTAAGGCGATGTGAGTTAAAAAAAAAAATAGTGCCTAATTATTATAAATGAGAAAAAAAACAATGCCAATTCTGCCTGCTCATGAAATTCGCCGCGCAAAAAGCAGCTACTCCATTTGACCCGGTTTCTCTTGCTCTCGTCTTCCGTTCGCCGGGTATTTCAACGTCACGCTACCAGAAGATAGGTGAAGGTTACAAACTACGCACTCGAAATATTTACTACGGCATCATGTGACTGGAGAGCGGTTGAATGCTCGAAAAGACGCTTTCGTCCTACTAGGAGATTGTCTTCCCATTCAGCGGGACGCCATTTTGTTTCATTTCGCGGTTGGAAAATAGGAAATTACTTGCATCTTTTTTTTCCTTCCTCGCTGGATGGATGGATCACATTCCCCTGTCACGTCCGAAACCTGTCTTCTCTGGCGCATCGAGTGGAAAAGGGTTGGTTGTTGCTGATGTTTATCGGTTGCAGTTGAAGCGTATCCACGAATGTTTCGCCTGTAAATCGAATTTCGGTTTTGGCGATGATTTCGGTATCTTTATCAAATGAGAATTCAGCTAGTGCACTTGTTATATGCAATCTGTTAAAGTAATATACAATCGAGAACTACCAACTCATCATTTCTAAAACTCGAAGTTCGTCTATATTCCGTAAAACTACAATGAATAACCGAATATTTATCTCTATTCTCTTCGGTTCAGTAGTTCGAGAGAGTTGGATCATAACAGGAACGTGAAAATTTATAGGGGTTCAGAATACGTGCAAAATTTGTAATACAGAAATGGAAAAGAGTTTCGTTAGCTCTAGCTTAATTACCAAACACTAATTTAGAGCCACACTTTTCTTCCTAAACAATCTTCTCATAAATAATGGATGAAATTCAAATATCCCAAAGAAAGAAACGTGAAAAACTGACAAGCATCTACCCATACAAATATAATTGCAGAAAAAAAAAGAAAAGCCAATGTCCTCATTGTATAACCGTTCAGATCTTCTATTCAACAGTTTGTTTTCAATTGCTTTCTCAAGTGAAGTATGTCATTTCAAAATCCATTTAATTATAGATGACAATCCAAATAATCCTCCTTCGAGTGCAGAGTTATCACTGAACAACAAAACAACCAAATCAACCCATTGTCTAACAGCGTCTGGATTTGAACCCGAAACCTATCACTCTGAAGAGCAGAATCTTTTCCATTTATCTGGATGATATATATATCAACATTATATGATTTTAATTAAAAAATTACACGATTTTTATACACATAAACTAAAATATCTGACGTGAAATTTCAAAAGTTACTCTCAAAATATGCATTTTAGATTATGAATGAATTTGCTCAAAGCTCCTTTAAGAGATATAATTTAATGTAATTCGTTGATTATTTGCAGATCTGATTAAATATATATACAAATACATTTAAATAAAAAATTATTTTTAAAAAGCCAAATAAATGTTAAATGCCAAATAAATATAGAAAACATTTACAGGCTTAATGCAGAATAAAACAATGAATTGTGTTTTATTGTATATTAAATCTTCATTCAAAACTAAATATAAATAATTGCTTATGAATGAATATGCATCGTGATATATTCATTCATTAAAATGCATTCTCAACTATTATCACTAAGTAGACTCAATATTTGTAAAAAAAATACATTCTAAAATAAATTTATTGAAAAATTAGACGAAAATGTTTATCAAAAGAAACTACTGATTTCTTATTAAATGTTAAAACATCGTTGTGATATAGAAACATTTTTCATTACTTTATGTAAAATTTATATATAAAAAAATTGGAAAAATAATTCTCTAGCTTTGGAGTTCTTATAGGAAAATTTAAAATGAATTTATTTATCGTCATTTTAAACATAGCTGCAAAGCCCTGTGAAATGCGTAACAAAGCTTGTGAAATGTTTAATTTTCTTCTTTTGTTATCAACACTTTCAATTAAGATTAAAAAAAAGTGTTTTTGAAAAATTTATTTTAAAATCTCCTTTTAGTATCGAAAATTTGTATTTGTACAAAAAAATTATATAGATTTTGGATGCAAGAATCTACTTTTATTTGTTTGATATAAAAAAATTTTCAAAATAAAAATTGAAAAAAATTGTATTTAAATCGACAGAGAATTTTTTCTGAATGAATAAAAAAAAATAATTGATACGATACAGAAAACTAATTTTGATTGGCTTAAAGAAATGCATCAAAAGTAATTTAAAAATAATATTGACAGGCTTAAGAAATATAATATTTTTGAAAAAAAAAATTAATTTAGGATAGGAGAATTACTCATAATTATTTTTATAAAGAAAATCGAATTACTTTTTTTATTTAATTATTTTTACATAAAAAATTTTAAAGATTCTCCATTTTATTAAAATCGAATTATGAGATTCAATTGCTTGATTAGAAATGTATTTTATTTTATTCAAAGATAACATGTCTAGATTATAAGAATAGGACTTTGGCTAGGTGCTTGTTTTATGTGACAAACCGACAATTTTTATTAAATTAACTCATGAAGGTGAAAAACAATTTGATATATTAACTCCTGAAATAACTTAATCGAATCCCGGCTTTATGGAAAAATCCAACCTAGCACTTAATAGTTCATAAAATTTATATATTAAATTCTTTTACGTGTTTCAATATTTTCTGATGCAATTTTGTGTTATTATGGGTGAGTAATTTATATATTTTTTCATAAATATTTGGTTATTATTCACTTTATAAAGTATCGCCTTGTTAGTTTCGTTAGAATTTTTAAAGCAATTTTTTTTAGTTAAAGTTACTCATTAATGCAAGTTAAGTCTTTAACTAAATGGTTACAGTTCCATCTTTCAGCTCATAGGTTCGATTCCCACATCGGTTGCTGGAATCTTTCTATTTTTATCTAAATTGCTAGCAATATAATTGGAGTTTATATACATTCTAACATGCGTGTTTACAATACTAATGATTATACAAAGTATGGGATATAATCTTAAACATGAAATATATTACTCTTAAAAAACGTTAGTATTTATAAATAGATTTATGTAACACCCATTAAAAATATAAATAGTGCCAAAAATTAGCTTAATTACATTTTTTTGAAGTTTTCTTAGAGCATTTTGTATTGATAATCATTGAATCAAAAAATTATTGGTAGATTATTTTAAATTTTTGTCAATTACAAAATAAAGATATGTAAATTCATTTTTCTAAAACGGTACTTGAAATTTATGGCAAAATTCAGTTTCAATCTAAAGATATTTATATCGCTATAGTTTTTATTTATATATTCATAAAATGAAAAAACTAAAATCATGTCTTCCCAAAATTGCAACTTAATCGATTTGGCATTGTTTTCCTATTGCAAAAAATTGGCATTGCTTGTAGAGATGACAACTAAATGACATACTTACTTGGAGAATAAATTCTCCAATTCAAATGTTCGTGTGTTCGATTCTTTTCACCTCGATCATGGATGTTTGCATTGAGACAGAATCCTCTTAAACCTGTATAGTCCTAATGCACAAATAGCAACCATAAAGTGCCAAATTATTAAAAGCAAAGCCTGTCTGAAAATCTTGATGTGTATTGTTATGTACAGAGTTAGATACATAGTGCTGGAGGGACCGCGGTTGCCTGGTTAGGGCGTCGCAGTGAGTTCGAATCCCGGCTTATCCGGTGATCCATCGTGTTCTCTAAACTGAGGCACATCAAAACTGGGCGTGGTCGCAATGTCCTCCAAGAGAAATTGTACGTTTGGAAGGGGCAGCCCAAGTATTGGGCATCTTCTGCTTGGTCCCTGCTTCAAAAATCACGAAGATTTCCCTCAGTTGCTTCTATCTAACTGATCGACACAAATAAGGCTATGTACAGGGAAGCATGCTGGTGCAACAACATAGCGTTGAACAATATAGAAGTTAAATAACGAATTATAATAACATTTTATTGTCTGAAAATGTAAACGGAAATTAAATGTTATTCTTGATTTTTAAGTAAACTCGTACATAATAACTAAAAGTAAAAGCTCAATTGTTCGTGGGGGTGGATACTCATATATGCATAATAGTAATATTCCAAAATCCACTTTAAATTTTACGTTCAAATAAATATAGCTTTCATGCGCTGAAATTGATTGGAAACTAACAATTCGTAATAGTGGAGGATAACTAGTTTTGAATTAGTTGCTTTATTTTAACCATATCTTAAAAGCTTTGAAGAAAGAGAGCGCTAAAGCAATAATTTTGCAATAAAATAACTTATAATGCGAAAATGATATCTCTTTGCATTTGCATATTTTTCTTCCAAACATAGTTTTTACAGACGGTTATTTACCCATTTTATCATTCGGCAGTTAAAACTCCTTCTATTTTAGTGTAATTTTGCAATAGTTTTCTTTCCAGATATAAAAGTAGTAACTTGATTATTACTTTAGTCTTAAGTTACTACTCAGTACTAGTTTATAGAAATTTAATTACAGCATGAAATATTCGCCTACTATCATTTTTATCATCCTTACCACTTTAGAGATTAGAGAATCGAATTCAACTGATGACATAGTTTCAGAGCTTTCACCTTCATTTTATCATTTCAGAACATTTTCTAACTGGGTGACTTTCTTGTGCTAATTCAAAATTCTGAAACATATTCCGAAATGTTAGTAAAGATAGTGCTTAAATAATTTTTGATGGAAACTTTTAAATTTTTTGTTCAAGCGTAGTGTTAGAATTATAATTTAAAATTTACTATTAATATCGTTTCGAATGTAGTGATAAAATTATTTCTCAATTAATGTTACTATTCGAATTATAATTTCAGGTTTTATGTTTAAATAAGGAATTCGATATTTATGTTTCAATTATAAATCAGAATTCTCTCAAACTAAGACTTTGAGAGAATTCTGATTCGAATTTCGTGTTCGAACATTTAATTCAAATTCTTGGTACGAGTTTCAAAGCTTGAAATTTTGTCTTCGAATTCAAAATACACTTAGTCACAAAAGTAAGTATGCGGAGTGTATGCTGTGATGTTCTATGAAAAAACAAATCTACAATATTAGAGTTTTCAAACTAGCAATTTATTTCGAATTACAGCAAAATAAAGCTAATTACAAAATGAAAAATATTTAAACAATACAAATATTTAATTAGCACGAGATGAGTTTAACTTAAAATAGGATGTAATTTATATCATAAAAGTAAGTATACAAACAAAAACAAAGATATTAATAATGCAAATTTTAAAATTTTTGAAAAAAGCTGTTTTCGCACGTTGTATAGCAGCCATTCTCAAACAATCCGAGCAGAATGTTTGGGATCATTTTCTTGTTGGAAAGAGAATGATCCATTGAGTCCCAATTTAGAAGCACTTTGTCTTAGATTATTCTTTAAAACATTCAAAAATAGTTGTATTGACTCAATATTCCGTCGGTTATAACTAAATTCCCTACTCCAAAATACAGATACAGATAAGATACTGGAAAATACAGATAAGATATTTTCTTATCTGTATTTTCCAGTTGCTGTCATACAACCCTAAACCATAATCGAACCACCACCGTGTTTAACAGTTCCTCACATGTTCTTTGGTTCTAGAGCTGCATTTGCTTTCCTCCAAGTGTCCGTCTGACCCGTGAATGTTAAATTTACTTTCATTTAAAAAAATCACGGGTTTTAAAAAATTTCTGTCCTGCTTTACTTTTTCTTTTTCAAAATCTATTCTCTTTTTTTCTATTCACTTAGCTAACAAATGGTTTTCTTCGCATATTTCGACCATGGTATCCTGCCTTCCTTAACACACGGCGAATTGTTTCAGGATTGCATGACTTAGCAAAGTTGTTTGTCATATCAGTTTTGAAATTTTGTGCGCTAATCTTCGGAATTTTTTTCGTATTTCCAACAATAATTCGACTTTCTTGATCTGTGGAAATGGGCGGTCGTCCTGTTCTTGGTTTGTTTAAAATATTTTCCTCAGCCTGGAACTTTTCAATGATTTTTTGCACTGTTCCAAGACTTTTGCCTATGATTTTACCGATTTGTCTTTGAGACTTACTTTTCTTATAGATCTTTACTATTGCATCCTTTAGATCTTTTGATAATTCTTTTCCACGTAGAGGCATTAGTGAATTGTTGATGTGCTTAAAGCTCAAGCTTTATAGCAGAACTCCTAAACTTATCACTGAAATACAAAAAATCATTAGAAAAGTTTCATTCAGCCAATTTAAAAGTAAAAAATTCAGAGTGCATACATATTTTTGTGATTTAAATTTCTACTGGTTGTTACCAAAATTACTCTTAAAGATTTTTTAATATAATGATTTGGTTTATTTTTCATTACTTTATGACTTTAATCAGAAGCTATAAATAAAACTCGCCAAAATAATATTTTTCTTATATTTTTTCGAGACAAGATCTTTTTCACTTAAGCTATGAGTTTCATACTTTTGTGGGCAAGTGTATGTTCGAAATTATATCTGAAATTAAAAAACAGATATTGGAGTTCGTTACACCTGAAACTTAGAAAATGTTCGAGGTCGTAATGATAAATTTCATTTATCTTATATAGTTTGTACAGAAAATTTTAAAATAATTTTTAATTTAGATCATATTTAAAATTTGAAATTTTTACTTCGATCTTAGAATATTGCTTTATTTTATGTTATGATTATCCTGAATTCGAGCATATTCTGAGTTCGAGCTAGAAAGTTATCTTAAACAAAAAAATTTCGAATACTAAATGACATCCGAATTTGAAATTTGTCATGATTTAAATTTCTGTAAAAAGGCAAATTTAATGTATTCTTTTTTAGTAGAAGTATTTATTAAATAGTGGCAAAATTATAATTTTCAACTTCATTGGTATGTATGCGATTGCTTATTTAAATAAGATTACATTGTGAATATAATTCAAATATCTGTTTAAAACATTTGTGAATATATTTTGCTTCTGCTTACATTTTTTCCCTTGAGCTTTTTTCCTCGATATTTGAATCAGTTCACGTCCCAAATAGAAATGCTACGTCTTACATACGAACACCGAAACTTTCATTTTATTGCAAAGAATGAAATCTAATTTTTTATTGCATTCTTAAACCTTTCAAAGCGTAATATGAATGTTGTAATTAAGACACGTTCTAATATTTATCATATCTTATCGCATTTTACCCTTCTTGGCTAACGCTGAATTCAATTTCTGTAACCTCATAAATAATATGTAGTAAGGAGCTATTGACCAACTACTACAGCGACCTCTAGTTTTTTTGCTTACTATAAACACTGCTTTTTAACTAATGAAGAAAATAACATATTAAGCAATCTATTTTTTAATTCTATAACGTCTTGGTTACAGATTTCTATTACCTTTTTTTTTATCAGGGTCGTAAAAACGAGTTTTTTTCTCAACGTATTCTTTGCGCTTTGACCTAATATTTAATGAGATATAATCATCCTCTGATTCTTTTTCTTTTCTCTCGAAACTCCTTCCAAGTGCTTGACAATGGCACATATACGCATAAAATTTGCATAGAAAGGTCACGGCTATGAATTACTATCGGGACACTTAAAAATGCGCCCTGAATATATTAAGCCATTTTTAGACGTGGCTCCCGCGTTAATGGGTACGCATATTTAGCATCTCATTTAGTGATTTTTTTATTATTTTTATGGTTAGATTGCGTGTCCGATGTCATCATTTCTCCTACTTCGTGTTCATGTCTTTGTCTGAATATTAATTAGAAATAAGTAAGGTTGGTATTGAACCGATGTTTGGAAATTAATGGTATCGTTTATTCTTTTACTGGAAATTAATTTTTAGCGTGGATTAATAGAAAATTGTTTTTTTTAAAGGATATATACTATATAAATTGCACGTTTTTGAGATTTAAAAAGTGCTACAGGTTGAAAAATCGACATTTCTGTGAAAATTGCAATAAAAAAAATAAATAAATAATATTTAAAAGTGTGCTACATTTTATATTGCTCTTGAGGTTGCATAACTTTCACCAATTCGACGCTGATGATCCAGATTTAGAAACCTGTATTTTTTAGATGTCAAAAGGAAAAGGACCTCTTATGTCATGTGCTAATATTTTGTGAAATTTTAAAATTGATTTTTAGATTTTGTGACTCCTCGTCAAAAAGTTGCTCTACGTATCCTTATTTTTCGAGTTAAGTCACAAAATCTTATAATTTGTAAAATTATAATTAATGAGTTACTAATTTTAGTGTATACCTATTAGTTAATTTGAATTTCTTAATTTAAAAGAATGTATATTTTTCAGATGATTTGAAACGGTGAGCTTATTACTAAGTTCATTTTTGTAAAGAAAAATAATTCCATGTCTTGTCATAAGGTTTGATTTTATAAACATGTAATTTTTCAAAATTTATGATCACCTCTAATTAGTACGCGTAGTTCATCTTGATTTATATACACTACTGGTCATTAAAATTACTACACCAAGAAGGCGACATGCTACAGACGTGAAATTTATATGAAAGGAAGAAGGTGCTGTGATATGCAAATGATTAGCTTTTCAGCACATTCAGACAAAGCAGGCGCCAGTAGCGACACCTACATTGTATTTAAATGAGGAAATTGTTCAGCCGGTTCCTCCCTCATACACAAATTGCATTTGAACGTTGTTGCCTGGTGAAAGGTTGTTGTGATGCCTCGTGTAAGAAGGAGAAATGCGTACCAGCACGTTTCTGACTTTGATTAAGGTCGAATTGTAGCGTACCGGGATTGCGGTTTATCTTATCGCAGTATTGCTGCTCGCGTCGGTCGAGATCCATTGACTGTTAGCAGAATATGGAATCGATGAGTTCAGGACGGTAATACGGAACGCCATGTGGGATCTCAACGCCCACCTATCACTAGCAGCCGAGAAGACAGGCATATTATCCGCATGGCCGTAATGGATCGTGCAACCACGTCACGAGCCGTGAGTCAAGAAACGGGGTCGTTTGGAAGACAGCAAGTGTCTGCACGAACAGTTCGAAGACGTTTGCAGCAGCATGGACTCTCAGCTCGGTGACCATGGCTGCGGCTTCCCTTGACGCTGCGTCATAGACAAGAGTGATCAATGACGAACCTGGGCGCACGAATTGCGAGACGTCATCTTTTGAGATGAATCCAGGTTCTGTGTACAGCATCATGATGGTCGCATCCGTGTTTGACGGCATCGTGGTGAACGCACACTGGCAGCGTGCATTCGTCATCGTCATACTGGCCCATCACCTGGCGTGATGGTATGGGGTGGCATTGGATACACGTCTCGGTCACCTCTTGTTCGCATTGACGGTGCTTTGAACAGTGAACGTTACATTTCTTGTGTGTTTCGACCCGTGGCTCTACCCTTTATTCGAGCCCTACGAAACCCTACGTTTCAGCAGGATAATGCCCGATCGCATGTTGCCGGTATTGTAAAGACCTTCCTTGATACGGAACATGTTCGGCTGTTGCCCTGGCAGCACGTTTTCCATATCTTTCACCAATAGAAAACGTCTGGTCAATGGTTGCCGAGCGACTGGCTCGTCACCAAAAGCCAGTCACTTCGGTTGATTAACTGTGGCATCGTGTTAAAGCTGCATGTGCATCTGTACCTGTACATGCAATCCAATCTCTGTTTGACTCAATGTCCAAACGTATAACTGCTGTTATTACTGCCAGAGGTGGTTGTTCTGTGTACTGATTTCTCGGGATCTATCCAGCCAAATTTTTTGAAAATTTCACTTGTTATTTCTAGTATAATATATTTGTCCAATAAATTTCATTTTGTTATCTGCATTTCTTCCTGGTGTAGCAATTTGAATTGCCAGTAGTGTATAACACTTATCCCAAAATATATTCACATCTTAGTGAATTACCTATAAGCTAATTCGAATATTTTATAATATCTACCGTATTTTAACTTCCATTGGTATTTTTGTAAACAATGCATTAATTTATCAATCTGTAATGAAGGAAATCTAGTATGCTTTAAGGCGTGAACACACATGAATGCGGAAACGCAGTTCCTATAGCATTTTATTCACAATAGGGGTTTCTGTGGAACTTATAACCTTCCGTTCAGAAGGTCTCAACCACAATACGCCGAGCTGGTAGCCGAATGGCTAGCGCTCTTGCCTTCGGTTCAACAGTTTGTGGGTTCGAGTCCCACCTAGGACATGGATGTTTGTAGTGGTTCGGAATCCACTTTAAACCGTAGGTCCCGGCCTAATTAGACTTCGTGTGCAAAAAATGACCGTTGAGCGACAAACCAAACAAACAAACTCAACCACAATACTAGTAAGCCCGCGACAAATGCTTTGAGAAATTTTATGATTATTGCTGCTCATTAGAAGACCAATTATTAATTTTGCCTCACCATTTTACTCTAAGAAAGTGTAACGTACTCCATTTTTAATTGCTAGCACAGGAACTCTGGATAAATGCAGAATACTAATATAAAATAAACGAGGTAGCTTTTACCAATTGCAACAATATACTCCAAGTTTATTTTTAATATTTGCTAAGAAATATATTATTGTATTTTCCCCTTTCTTATATATATATATATAATGTTACACAGTTACGCAAGAGTAGAAACATGAGGATAAAAATGGAGAATTTGTTGCTTAATAATGGCAACAGTAAGTTATTCGATCATCTGGAGTAAAATGATCATCACTTCTCGTGTTGGATACATTGCAAAAAAAGTAACCGGCTTTTATTTTATAGTAACAGCAAATTAGAGAAAGGTTTATTTTTCAGTATGTGTGCATGAATTCGAGTTACGTAGAGTTTCAGGAAGAATATTGCATCTTAAATTGCGTCATGACTGTTGCGAAATTCAGAAACATACACAAATAGGGAGCATTCATTTCACATAATGACTAATTTCGTTTCATTTTATGTCAGGTATTTAGTTGGGAGGAAGATTATGACAGCTGTGTACCCAATTACATAATTTAGGTAATTAGTTTCTAAACAGCTTTATACTTAATTAGTTTCTAATCGAGGCTAATTACAGTACTTGGTAATTTAGTTTATCTACTGTTTTATAGGTTTGCTTTTTAAGAGAGTCTTGATTTCATGGGTTGCTTGTTTAGAAAATCTTTTATAAATTTTTTAATTTATAAGTGTGCAAAAATATATAGTTTGTCGACCAATTAGTAAAATTCGATTAACAGAACCGCACAAACTCGCCAGTCGTGTTGCAAACTGGCGCAAAGTCACCATTTTAATATATTTGAGTAATGTTTTGCAAAATAACTTTATGCAGTTTAATTTTTTTCTTAATCACGGTTATAAAAATTTGGAACTTTCTTAATGGTGAAGTATTGTAAATAAAATTTTTGATTCATTTCTAAGGAAATCGCTGTTTATTTTTCATTAAAACTCTTAATTCTTGAATTATCATTTCGTTTTTTTACCCTACTATAAATATTTCTGCTGTTACTTAGAAGTTTTGAATTTTTATTCAAATATTTATCGTTTGACGAACAAAAATTGGATCAGGATAATAGGATAGATATTAAAACCTTATTCTTAAATTATCTCTAAAAATATCCTGCTACAATTCTGTTTTATTAACTAGATTTAGATATCGCCAGGTCATTAATATTTTTCTCAGAATACGGAGCCTAAACATAAAAGCTGAAATACTTCATCTGTTAAAATGAAGAAAAGTAGTACTAAATGGATATATATAACTCAAGAAATAAGAATATTAATGAAAGATAAGAAAGATATGTAGAACTCAAGAGGTTATTTTAGTGGTTTATCGCACGCATCATTTCAATGCATAATTTTATATTTCTTTCAGAATTTTTATACACGTTATAAAAATAAATATGAAAATAACTTTGCAAAAAGTGAAATGACGACTTCATATGAACCTATTAATAAAAGTTGGCTATTAGTTGGCGACAAACCTGCTCTTGATAGTAAAAATGTACTAATTTTTTTTCTCTGTTTTTAGCACTAAAATATCAAAATAGAATCATTAATTTTTATCGTCTATTGTAAACAATTCTTCTGTCTCATTTGGAAAATGATATTTATTTTTACCTTTTTTTAATTATAGAAACAAATTTTTAAAAATTTATTAATAAAGTATTTTTATTACTTAACAAAATATTTTTATTCTATTAAAGATAATTTATAAAGTACTAATTATGTATTTTAAATGTACTATCTATACACAAGATTTCTACAAATTTATCGCGAGAAAACTATTTAAAACTTTTGAGATTAATTCTTTTAGTTAAAAAAATGATTAGGAAAAAAACTTCCCACATGATGCTATTTCCAATTGCATACCTTTATTATCGAAATTTTTTATCTATTATAACAACCGAAATATCTATTTTATCTCTGAAAATGAACGAGATATCTCATTTATCGTTATATATATATATATACATAAATAAGATAAAAATACTTATAAAGAGAGATATATAAATTAAATATAAACACGTTGATTTATTTCAAATGTCCTACAGTTTTATGACAACGTTTTCTCTATCTTTGAAACAAGCAAAGTGGCAGAATAGGCTCTTCAGTTCATCAGTACTTGGGTTCGACACTGCTGAGTTTGTAACCGAATGGTTATAGTGCTCTGCGACCTTCGCTTCAGTGGGTCGTGAGTTTGGAATTCACTTTAAGCTGTGGGCCCCGATGAAATGTGTGTCCTACTTTGACATTCAGAAAATATTACAATGTGCAGCATTTTCCGCAAAAAAATTTTCTTGACCTTCTTTGACGAAGTAACATCGGATGTTTTTCGTCTTCAAGTTCGTGAATTCAATTCCTACTTTGAGTGTTAATAATTTTAGTGATATTGAATCTATTTTAAACAATATATTCTGATCGAGTCGGCCTTCTCATGAAATTGTGACTGAAAATGACAAATGAACCTACAAGCTTTAATCCCCTTACTTACCACTCATTTAATGACCACCAATAAGCAGTCTATTAAAAATCGTTCTCCATTCATAATCAAAATATTTTCTATTAAACGTTTAATCACATCTGTCCTGTGTCTTTCCTTTATTAATTGCGTTATTTGTCTTACATTTTAATGCTTGAAAACACTAGTCTCATTGAGTCTTAAAACCTATGGTTCAGATTCTCGTGAGTTCTAATCCTACCTCATACTGAGTATAATAAAGGTTCTGAATCCCCTTCGAACTGAAAATATCGATCTAATTAACTACCGTCGTGTGCAAAATTGATCATTGAGTGACAAAAAAAACCAAACGGAATCATTACAGCCGTACAATATGGAGATTGAACCTAGAAGTTACTGCTCCAAAAGTAAACTCAACAATTTATTTGCCACTTTGATCCTACTTTATGGAATTGCTCTTGTAAATCCTTTTGTTCAGAAAGAAGTTCCCAAAAACGAAAAATACCGATTACAACATTTCAAACGTTGACCGTGGTGACCTGGGTGTCATTCTCTGTATCGATCGGAAGGTAGTGAGCTCTATTTCCGACACAACAGAATATTCGCCGTGTTCACAATGTCCACAATATAAAGTGATATAGCTGGGAATGTGGCAGATTAAGACTGGGGTGGAGGACTTTTACTTGGTCCCTGCTTCTAAATTAAGAAGATCCACCAACTTTTGGAATCACGATACATCTATTGGGAACCCTTCTACATAAAAATGCTATCACTCCCTACCTATTAGAACTAAAAGGGCCGAACTGTTAACAGTTCGGCCCTTTTAGTGCTAAGTATAATTAACGCTGTTGCCTTCGAATTCAACAGTTCGAGTCCCACCTTGGGTCTGGAGTTTGTTGTGGTTCAGGATCTAATTTAAACCATGGGTCCCGAACTTATAAGCTCCTGTGTATTAAAGATAACCGTTGAACGACAAACAAACGGCGGTGAAAGAAGAAAATCCTAGTTGGCCATTTATTTTGACACGAACATTGGGGGAAAAATTATTTCATCCATTATGGTAATTCACATTTTAGGACTATTTATTTTGACACGTTCAGAGCAATAACTACTACAGTTTAGTTTTCTTGAGTCTGAGTGTCATATTTCTTAAGAAATTAGAAGCTTAAGAAAGCGTTTCTCTGTGACATTTATTTCATTTAAGCCCAATGCAGTGAATTGTAATTAATACGTCTTTTCCTTGTTGACTCTTTGTTGACTCATTTTATTTATTTCTTCTCATGGCCACTGCTTTTAATTCGTTCTCACGCATCATAAGCTGCTTAGCTACTAGTTTGAAGAATCCTAGGTAGATCTAGGGAAAATATTTCCCGTTCCATGTGTCAAAATTCTATTTTTATTTATTATTTTTTAATTACTTTCTTACAATACCTGTAAGTAACTTTTTATTGCTACGTCTAAGTAGCAGAACTGACAGCTGAAAGGTGAGTGTTCTGGTCTTCAATTCAACAGTTCGTGGGTCCGAATCTCACTTTAGGATTAGATGGCGTCAGTAGTTCAAAATCCACTTAAAAACCTTGTTTGCCAGTATAATTAACCCTGTGTGCAAAAAATGACAGTTGAGAGTCTAGCTACTATTTAAGTAAAAAATATGAATGGTGTTTACTTTATTAATCTATTTTAGACAAAAAGAAAATTTTTTTTCGAAGTTCTACGTTTCTCAGCGCTTATGACGTTCAGTGGTCATGCACGGCGGCTGGTTTGCTAACGACTTATTCTTCACTTCAACAAGTCGTGGGTTCAAGTCTCATCTGGAGTATTTTAACAGCATATTGGTCAGCCAAACGAATGGAGTCATCAAGGAACGAGACCATTGTATGATAATTTATTAACCTCACCGTAAATTGCTATCTCTAAGGCCATTTTCATAGATAATGGACCTTATTCACGCTCCGCAAAAGATGAAACCTGGAAACGACAAAATATTCAACCTGACAGACGTATATGCAGAAGCGCAACATTTATATCCCGTAGTTATACCGTGGCTGGGGAGGTAATCAAACCAGGAGCCTTATGATCTGAAGAGTGCTGTCCTACATATACTTGGTCATGGCTTGTAGTATCTTGGAATCCAATTTACACTGTAAGTCATTTTCATATTAAGTACCGTGTTCAAAAAAATGACCCTTGTGTGACATATAAAACGAACTAAACAATGTTTGTGTATACATACATACTTATACACACACACATACACGTACATTATATATATATATATCTGTATATGTATATGTATGTATGTATGTTTTCCGAAGAATAATATAAAATTTAATCCAGTCGAATTAGGCAAAAGATTTTCTACTTTTTCTGCTATGATGGAAGTTCTTTATGAATGAATATATGTCTATATAATTTACTGTCAGAAGATTCCTTAACCATATCTAATTAATAATGAAACCACAGTAACCAATTATTAAGTGTCGGATGGAAAATGGAGGAAAATTAATTAGTAAATTATTTTGATTAGTTTCTGACTTTCTCATGTTATGTTTCTTACTTAATCCATAATTTGTTAATGACCAAAGATTAATTTAACTATATTTCCATTTTCCATCAAAAATTAAAAGAAAATTTATTTTAAATTTTAATTTCACATCTCGCATTTTTTAAATTTTTTCATCTTAATGCCGTTTTTATCCCCATTTTAAATCTATCCTTTAAAATTTTTGGAAAAAAATTAGTTTATCTGAATCAGTATCAATAAAAAAACTTCGAAAACCTTTACTGATATAGAATATTTTTGCGACGTTTTAAGGAAGTCCAGCGTCAAGTAAGGAAAAAGTGCGGGCGATTTATCTTATTCGCCAAAAGAGCGATGAAAGCTTAGTAATGGCAACTCTTGATGACAGATCCAAGGAAACTGTTTACGTCACTTCGCCAATTACTTTTTTTCTCTGGTAATCTGTATGTAACGATACGAGATGGAAGAGAAAATCAGATGAGACCTTGAATCGTCAAAAAGAGCAGTAAGTGATTCATTTTTTTTTCCATGTACAGGAGCTTATCGCAGGTATAAGATAATAGGTAAACAAATCATGTGGCTTTTTTCCTTATAAATAACTTCTCATAAACAATTGTGAAGAAAGTAATTATCGTTGTTACAAAATACAACTAAATTCGAATTCTTACTGTCGCGTTAAAACTTCTGAAGGGTTGATGCTACTTTTTGTTGAGTTGTTTGGGAATCATTATTTGAATTTTTAATTGTTTTTTTTTTCACTATCGATTATAATAATTTTTCCATTATTAGTTCAAAAGGAATTTACAAACATAAATGTCAACTGATTTCGAAAAGCGGCTGTATCCAATTGTAGAAGATATTAGTGATATAAATAAGTTGTGTGTTTGTTTTAATTTTTTTCCCTTTTTGTGCTGAATTAACTTGACTATAGTGCGACCAGTCAATACCATAGAACGCCAAGCAAAACAAACCAGAATAACAATACATAAAAATTATTCCATTAAAAACTTTTTTGGCTGTTTTATTATTTTTTAGTTTTTTCAAAAAGTGTCTTTTTTTTAATTTCTAGCAAAACTTTTAATGAAAAGAAAATTTTGTAAATGCAAAATGAGTAAGAAATATAGTAAATTACTTAAGATTTTATAAGTATAAGTGAAACACCATTTGTTCTAGTTTATTTGTCGTTCAGTGGTGATTTTGTGCACACAAGGGCTAATTAGATCGGGATTTACTGTTTAAAAACGATTACGAAACATTACAAACACTCAATTCTAGGAGGGATTTGAACCCACATACTGCTAAACCAAAGGAAAGATAAACGCTGCATCAGTTGAAACATCGCACTGTTAAAAATTTTAATTTTAAACACTAAACCTTGCAATTTTATAGTAAATTCAAATAATTTAAACAAAAACTAAATATTTTTATAATGTGTTTACATTCTCAATTCATGCAGCATTTATTATAATTTGAATTTATATCGTATTTTAAATAATTTAAATGTTTATTTTTTTACTTAATACAGTTTACGCAACCTTTTCTAAAGTAATTTGAGCTTAACGATATATATATCCAATATATATCATAACAAAATGTGTATCTAAATTTCAAATGTTGTGCAAATGCAGAATCTTCATTATTCAAATTAATAAAAAATAATTAAATTGTTTTTATAATCCTTTTTTGATAAATAAAATAAATAATAGAGAAAAAAAATTGAGTACAGATCATTATCGAAAAATGTTACGTTTCTGCGACATGCTCTAAAGTTAAGAAAAAAAATTAATTAAATAAACATTTATTAAAATTCACCTAAAAAAGTAGAAATTTTTTTGGATAATTATATTTAACAATTTATTCTTAACATAAAATTAAAAAGAAACGCATGGAACAGTAATAAATTGTAATCTGATATTTTAAATAACGTACGATATTTTAAAAGGAAAATTTAATTTAAAATTTTATATAATCCAAAAATTAATTTTTCCTTGTTTTAAAAATTAAAGAAACTATTTCATTTAAAAATATTTTCTAATTAAAAAGAGTATTTGAATTCGTACTTTGTTCATTTGCTCGTTTTTATATTTACATAAATAAAATAATAGTTTTATTTGTTTTGGTTTTGAGTATTTAACTGTTAGTTATATATTATAATTTTGTTCTCTCTTCTTTGTAAGATTCCTATTTTAAGTATGTAAAGGGGGAGGAAAGAAAATTAATATTTTAAAATAAAATTAATTTTAAATGAGTTCTACGAAAAAAAATTGTATATTTCTAACATTTTGTGTTTTTATATTTAAAAAGTGTTATTTTAATTCAACTACATTTTTGTTAAGTTACGATTTCTAATAATTAAATAATGTAGGCATCTGTAAAACGTCTTTTTTTAATAAGATGTGTGAAAGTATCTAATTTTATTATGTACGGTCGATTATTTTAAAGCATTAGATGCTTTCTTGAGTAGTTTATTGTAACATAGTATTCATTAAAAAAGTATCGGTATGTATAAAATGAAAAGTCTTTGTGATTTTATATGTTACTCATCTTCTTGGTGCAGAAAAAACTACATCCAGTAGGAAAGATTCCATCTCGTGGAAGCTTGATTTTATCTGAAACAATTTTGTACTCTGTAATAATACTATGACTTTAACCGAAGGCTAGTTGTCCCTAAATAAATACTATGCTTTTAACAAATTATTAGTTTGTATTATTAGCATAAAAATTTTACGATGAATTTAAAAATATATAGATAAATATTGTTCATAATTTTCATAGTTTTTTTACTTATGATATTTCATAAGTAAAAAAACAAGATTTTGAAATAATTTTCCCAGTAATGTTGACATAATCTCAAGTGTTTTCCATGCTGATATATGCCGAGGTGATAGCCGATTGATTAGCATTCTAGCTTTCGATTCTATAGCTCAGGGCTTCGAATCCCACCTGGGCATAGTTGTTCGCAATGGTTCGGAATCCAAATTAAATTGAGGGTCCCGGTCAAATGACCATTGAGGGACAAACCAAACCTAATCGAACAGATATGCAAACACTTAATGACTTCACATTTTGAAGTTGAGGTTGCAGTTCGTTGGTTCGATTCTTACCACTAACAAAGATGTTCGTAATGGTTGCCAATTCACTTTAAATTAAGATTCTCGGTGGAATTATTTTCCAATCCAGCAATTGCCAGGTTATCGTTCTGTCCTTCAGTTCTTCAATTCGTATGTTTGATCTCAACTTCGGACATGGATGTGTAGTAACTTGCAATCCATTTTAAACTGAAAGTCTAATTAGCAATATAATCCGAAATGGTGACCGTACAACAACATCCAAACCAAGTGGAATTAGATTGTAAGTTCATTTGGCAACTCGTGCTTGATTAGAGTTATCAACTAATATTCGATTCACTAGTCAAGTTTAGTATTTAAACTAAAATAATTTCATTAGTTCTTCTTGATCAGATTAATTTCTAAATTTCATACATCAAGATTAGTACTTCTAAAATAATTTTTAGCACTTTAACGGATAAGAGTTAATCTGCATATTATTTAACTATATAATCTCAATAATAACTGTTTTCTGATTTATCGATGACATGTGTACCAGTATCAGCCATGTGTTAATTGACTCTAACTTGGCATTAAAACGTAATACTACATTTGTTTTAAAGTATACGTATATGTAACGCTTTATATATTTGTCACCGTTAAAGATCGGTAATTGTTAATACACATTGCCTAGCTAATCTGCAAATTAACTAGTTTGTAATAATTAAAACGCGCGCGTAATACTACATAACTAGATAATAGAAAAACAACGTAATACTAATAAAACATAACGTAGTAAATATAAATAGAAAAATAACATAAAACTAGGTAGCGTTATATTACATAATAGATAATGTAGTATTACCTTTTAATACCGCGTTAGAGTCAAGTATCACATAGCTGGTATCGGTACACATGTTATCGTTATATCAGAAAACAGTTATTACTGATATTATCTAGTTCAGTTGTATAACAATTATGTAGTATTACGTTTTAATACGTAGAGTCAATAAACACATGGCTGATATTGGTACACATGTCATCGCTAAATTAGAAAACAATTTTTACTGAGATTATCTAATTTATATGAAGATTAATTCTCATCCACATTAAAGTGCTGAAATTATTTTTCTTATCCCAAAGTTGTACTTAACCAGATAATCTGCAAATTATTTCGACTACCTATTAATTACTTGATAGATTCACATTAAAATGAAAATTAGCTTTGGATAAAACGACAACAATATTTCTGTTCCCTTAAATTAATATAATGTTTCTGTATACAACGAATCTCGAATTAATGCAATCAAACACTCAGCAAATTAGTTCATAGGATCAATCATCTGTCAATAGTGAGGGACTCTCTATTTTTAAACAATAATTTTTTCCATTACGGAAACTTGTGCACATTACGAAGTGCAATGCGGAAAATTCTTCAGTCACTCATTAATGGAACAAATTAGTTAATGTGCAGATTAGCTACGTAATGTGCAGATTAGCTACGTAATGTGCAGATTAGCTACGTAATGTGCACTAATGGTTACCAACCTTTAACGGCGCGTTTATAAATCGTTACATATATGTTGTTGCGTTACGAATTGGTTGTTTTATATTTATTCATTAATAAGTCTTCTTGTCTTTAATATTTTATTTTAACAATAACAATTTTCATGATTATATTCCATAAAAATAACTTCCACGCCATAATACACTGGTGCCAATACGGTCTTCATACGACCGCATCCAAATAGCAACTGGGCTAGATTCCCCATCGGATAGGGAAGATGCGCTTCTCTTTCCCTTTTAAGGATTTGTTGTGGCTGAGTTGCCATATATATATTACCTTGAGACAAATGTAAATCTTTAATTCTGATTCAATCAAAATGTATTTAAAAAGAACCAAATGAAAAAATTGTTAATTGTTTAATAATGTGAATCCCCAGACTTGTTTGTTGATTGCATTAATTAGTTTGTTAACTTCAAATGTATAAACTATTTTTTGTGAGTGGAAATTGCCCATTATTTTCATTCAATTGCTCATTTTCCGCAAAAGTTCACTGTACAAAATGGAGAAACGCACAATTTGTTTCAACTGCTTGAGTGCTTTATTGGAATTGCACTTGATCAATCGTTTTTAGCATGCCAAAACGTCATTAGAAAAACTTCGAGTAGTAGAATATCCTTCTTAAAAAAATTTTTTTATGAAAAGCTTATTTGGGCTAATGCAGTTCTCGCGTGCTATCTGTTCTTTAAAAAAAATCTAAAATTTTGTTTCTGATGCTACTTGTGCCACAAATTCTGAACACAATAATATCATCTAAAATTTCGTAAGTTTAATTTTTTTAAACAAAGAATTATTTAACACTTAAAAGTTCTTTTAGATGAGAAAAGCAACAGTATTTTCTTAAAACAATGATGTTGATTTCCTGTACTATAAAATCTGAAAATATGATCATTAACTTAGTCGAGCTGGGCCGTTGAGTAATTAGTTTTTAAGTTTTAACATCAACTGTTCATAAATTCAACTCCCACTCCGGTCTTGGATGTTTCTAATTTTTTAGAATCTTCTTTAAAAAGTAGATTCCGGTCTGGTGTGCAAAATATGTTCTCTTGAATTCGAATCTCACTTCCAGCAAATTTCAACTAGAAGCGTTTTTCCATCTTATTCTCAATGAAAACTTGAAGTGCAATGTACTAGGAGTTTATTTTTGATAATGATATATATTTCTATAATATAGATTTATGAATAATAAGAAAATTGTTTCCCCTTTCCTTATCCTCTGTGGGAAATTCAATAATCAATAAATAATAATAATTAATAAGGAATAGATTATATTGAAGTTATAATTTCTCATTGTGATAAAAGTTATTTTTCTCTGAGGAAATGGAACCATTTATTATATATTTATTCAGTGGAAATAAAAAGGTAATTTTAAATACTGTTTATATACATAATTGGAATTTGTTTATTGGAAGTTGATCTTATGGATGGAAACAGTTTCTCATATCTGAGAAACGTAGATATTCACAATATTATATAATGGTGATTCATGGGGAATGTATGTGTAGATACATACTTGTTTGAAATCATTCAATCTATTAAGGAAGCTTTTTTTATTTTTTGCACATGTAATGTGAAATTCAACGTCAGTGAAGCATCAAATAATGCGAACGGAAATTGTATGCAAATCAGTAATTTTCTTTCACAGAAAATAGTGGGAAAAAGAACTATTTTTTGTTACTACAAAATATCTGGTCGTTTTGCTTAAATAATGGCCAGTTTATAAATAGAATAAAGAAAATAGATTTTCATGATATTGAATACGCAAAAAACAATTATTTTTTTATTTCATTTGCTCTTTTTTGTCCCAATTTTTACTTTTTTATAACTTGCCTAGTTTTCTATTTAATGATCAATTTACTCCAATCATTATAATTACTCTATCGGTACCCCCATGCATATTATTACTTTGTTATTATTGCATTTGTTTACTGTATGATTATTTTTATTTGTTATCCCACAGTACCCGTTAATATTATAGTACCTGTTATTATAATAACTGGTAGTTGTTATGCCATATTTGAAATTTAAGATTTTTAATCTTAACATCAAATATATAATTCATTTTTAATGAGAGAAAATATTGAAAGCATTTATCTATCAGTGTCAGCTTGATTTGACTATAATGGCACAATGGATTTCGTAAGTGAATTTCTTAATTTACTTGTTACATCGATGTTATTCTAATGATTGAGTAATCGTTAATTTTCCTTTTACTAATGATACAGGCGAAGTTGACGTACTTTATTACCTTGAGATTTCTTTCCTGTTAAAACTTTGCTATAATCATACTTCTTTACTCCGATGATTACATAAAATTATCTTGCTCTTATTAATGCTTTTGCTTATTTCGCAATTCATGAAAAGAAATTATTTTGCAGAGTATAATTTTGACGGAGTTCATGGGAATTTATCACCGCATTGTTTTTTTATTTTCAGGCAGTTGATCGCTATTTTAAAATATTTTCTAACATCCGCTTCTCTTTTTGTTTCATAGGAGAAAATTTCATACATAATGAGCGGTGTTGACATGTTTTTAGATAGGCCGTG
Source organism: Latrodectus elegans (assembly GCA_030067965.1). Taxonomy (NCBI): domain Eukaryota; kingdom Metazoa; phylum Arthropoda; class Arachnida; order Araneae; family Theridiidae; genus Latrodectus; species Latrodectus elegans. Next base: position 85,170,145 of record CM057816.1, read on the forward strand.
GCGGCCTGGTTGGTGAGGGCGTCATTCTCTTTATCGGAAGACAGTGATCTCAATTCCTTCTTAACCAAATTTGTGTTCACTAAAGGCGTCTAGAACACGTTAAATAGGTAGTTGTCGCAATATCCTCTTAGTGAAATGATACCTCTGGTTGCAGTATTAATGGGTCTTCTGAGATTTCTGCTGCTACGTCTCCCACCTAACTGCTTTTACTGACTGATAGAGCTTAACTCTGGATTCTAGATACACAGAAAAGAAGTTTTCCAAGCACTTTTTTTTATTCCGATTTTATGTCTGCAGTACTTTGTGAACTTACTGTTGACAAGTAAATGGGTGTCCTCTTTAACAAATTGTTGGTTCACACCTTTGTTTAGACTGCGCATGTTAGTCGAGATTGACTACGAATGTTATTTATATACAAACATTCATGCAGCGAATTTGTGTATCACTTTTTTTTGAGTTCATCCGTTTGGGTGAGTGCTTGAGAGTATTCCAGATTTCCTCGTCTGTGTCCCGTAAATTCGGATTATTATGTGTGATTGATGCGTAAATAACTAGTGCTTCAGAATCCACATGGAACTCCAGATTCCGGTAGATTGATGATTCGCATAGCTGGTAGCTGTCCCGCTGTGGTCTTAAATTCAACACTTGGTAGGTTTAGTTTCCAACCTTGTAGTGATTAAAAATTTAAACTGTAGATCAGAATGCAGCTAAAGCTCTCCTGAAAAGTGTCCGTTGAGTAAGAAACAAGAGAAGCATTCCAGTCAATTTACCATTCGTCCACAGAAACTTACTTTACAGTGAAAGGCCAGTCCTTTCGTTTTTTCAAATAATGAGTAATTAAATAATCTTGGAATGAAGGGGTTTAGGCAATATGTCTATGAACCGAATGTTTTAATATAAGAATAAAATAGTTTATGCAAGGGAACAGGTAATATTTTCATTGTAATAGGTCGCATTCACGTGTCGCTAGGAACAAACGCGGAAAAACTCCAACCACTCTCCGCGACAAACGTGCATTGGCGAAGGTAAAAGCGCAACATCCTGTTTAATTGTAGCTGGTATCAAACTCGCGACCTTTTACTCAATATTGTGTGGTATATGTATGGCTATATCAATTAAATCCTTATTTCGTTTGTCCGATGAATATTTATTATCTCTTGAATAGAGAACTGCTGCACGGAAAAGATAAATTTTACTTTAGGGTTGTCGGACACTGGCTACCTAAAAATAAATCTTTTTATTTAAACACTTTTATAGTATTTTCAATTAACTTATTTTTTTAGCTAATTCATATGCTAAAACTTATTTTACGATTCATGTTGAACTTGTAACTAAGCAAATATTTGACTATCACTATTTTTCAAAATTTATGTTTTTCTCGACAAACTTGGTGCACACTTTTTTTACTAAAAGCTACTGCCCACGCATAAGAACTACTGCCTAATGCGTTACAACGGCCTATGCTTATTAGGCTGTCTATTACTAACAACCCCTTGAATACTAGGGTTGTGTTGCCACTATTCAGTGTCAAAACAAAATATATTACACAAATGTGACAAATTGGGTTCTTTCTTTTACACAATGTGGCATATTGAGCATATACATTTCTTTTTAATTAGGGTATCTAATATAGAAGTGCTTATTTAGTTTTTAAATTATACAAATAAACTGATTCAGTTGTAAATAACTGTTGAACATTTAAATGCTTAGTTAAAAGAAAATATATTGAAATTTTGTACTTTTTTTTTTTTATTTAAATTTAGTAATAATTTTCTTATCTGCAAAATATGAAAACTCGCGAAAGGAATTGTAAAATAAATTTTAACTATGGATAAAATATTAAACATTGCAAGTATTTCATGAAAATATTTTTCCTATAAAGACACATGTATTTTGTATTTAAATATTGAGTGAGTATTAATGAGAGTAAATTGTATCTCCTTTTCAATTGTGGGTATTCATATTTACTAGGAATATTACAATTCGTGGTTTACTTTTTTTTTCTTTTCTTTGTCTTGTTCAGTCTTATTCAATTGTAAAGACCGAGTCTTGGTCTCTTTTTTTTCTCGCGGAGAAGAGTGTTTTCATTATTTGTTCAAATGGATAAAATAATTTCCTACAATATGACACAAAATAATACATTTACTATCCTTATTTGCGATGCACATTTAATGTAAATGTAATTGTTCTTTAAAAATTAAAAATTCTCTTCTCTTCAATAACCATATAAAACAATAAGAAAGAACTTAAAAGGCGAAATAATCTCTGCATATTTTTTTTATTATTATTATTATATGTATGGCTATTTTAAATCTAAATTATTATGAAAGTACTCATTTTGAAAGGGATGGAACCAAAACTTTTTTTTCTTAAATTTTTATTTTTTTTTTTTTCTCACACCAACTTTTTTCTCTGAAACGATTTATTTTAATTATTGTTTATTTGAGTGTATTTTTGCTATTATAACAACAGTAAACCATATTTTCTTTGCGAATTACTATTATTCGTGGAGTATTTCTTAAATAAAAAAACTATGTGCTGTTATTGAAAAAAATGTTATTACTAATTTCAGAGAGAGAGAGAGAGAGAGAGATGGGTTTAGTAATACTGAATTAGTTAGTTTCAGTGCACAGTACAACTTGCTTATAATGAGTTCTGATTTAATAGTGAAATCGGAAATATTCCTATTTGGTTGATAATAATTAAGTCGATGAGAGAGAAAGCATAACTCAATTTAAGGAAACAAGACCGGTTAAAAAGAGCAAAATAAATCTAAAACGGATAAAAAAATCAATGAAACAATGTTAATGATGAATGCCAAAAATTTCAAATTAAATCATCTGCAACGACTTTAAATGCGAAGGTAAGCTTTATACCTTTTCGAAATAAATGGTGAAAATAATAATTTTGGTCCAGAAGTCATCTATGAAGAACTATATAACTAATTAACAAACTTATTCGCATGTTGTTGGAGGACACTTGGAAAACACTCAAGCATCCACCATGGTAGACATGCATGCAAAAAACGTAAGCATAATATCCATTTCCCCTTTTTTAATCTTCTTGGTCCCAGTTAGTTAAGCCTTGTGCGCAAAAATAATACTTGAGCGAAAAACAAACATAACCCGTATCTCAGTTACTAATCAGGTTGGTGATATATTAGCTCTCTGGTTCTCATTTTAACAATTCATAGGTTACATTCCCAACACAATCGTGGATATGCTCAGCTGGTAACCGAATTATTAGCGTCTGAACTACAGTTCAACAATTTGAAAATTCGAATGAAATTTAGAGCTTTAATCTTACTTAGGCAAAAAGCTTTCATTTTGATAAAAATATTTTTTCACAAATTATGAACATTCAATAATTAATCTTCAGTTCAAGTGCTCATCAGTTCGATCATCTCGAGTGGGGATCTTAATAATGCTTGTAATCCGCTTTGAATCTTAAATACCACTGAAACTAGCCAATTGGCAGGTAACTGGTTGGTACTTTAGCTTTTGATTCAATATTTCGTGAATTTGATTCTCATCTTTGGCTTGATTCCTTGTAGTGATTCGTAGAAGTTTTTAAAATGCTGGTAGCAGTCTAATTAGCTTTTATGTAAAAAGAAATCATCAATGAGTGACAAATAAATCAATCATCTTATTTTTCAAATGTAACTGGGATCGAACGTAAATCTTCCATTCTTAACATAGCCATGATAAACTAGAATCCTGTATACGGAGACATGTTAGAATTGATAACTTAATAGCCACAAATCGTATTATAATTTATTCTTAGACATCTGTCCAAAAATATTTTGATAAAAAAAGTGACCAAATTTACGTGTCGTAAATGAAAAAACTTGTCAGACTCGCAAGTACATATTTCGAAGGCTGGACATGGAGGAAGTTTTATTATAATAGATTCCATGCCCGAACCGGGATTCGAACTTGAGATCCACAGCTCAGGAGTCAGGAACACCACCCACTCAGCCATCGATCAGGAAATAAAAGTAACAAAACTCCATTGTTCAACAGCATGGAATAAAACTCAGAACTTTATACTAAAACGTGAGTGATCACACACATCATACTTGATCATGGTAAACCCAATATAATTATCTTTAGGGAAATCTATTAAAAATTCTTTAAATATACGTTATCTCTATTTTTTTTATTTAAAATAAATCCCATTAATATGCGAGATGGAATTAAATTAATGCACTTTACTATGATGCTGAATTAGATTTTTTATTTGTTTATTCTTAATTCTCCCTATTAACGTCGATTGCTGAACCACTTAAGCAAAAATCTGTCTTTATCTGGGAGGAAACGTCTGGAAAACACAGAATTTATTGAGGTGGAATGGACACCTTAATGTTGAAATTGTCGAGTCAGAAAATTGCCGAAGGATAAATTATTTATTTTATCTGATTTTTCAGAGGAAAATGCTAAGAATCACACACACACGCTGACTAGAAAGTATCTATTGCAAAGTAATTCTTTAGATTCTGATATTTTTACTTATAATAAATTTTCACTAATTTATTTGAAACGTTTGTGTCAAGTTTCGGCAATAGAGTGCTGAAAAACCCTTGGGTGTTATTATTAATTTACAGTTTATATATATATTTCAACATCAGCCTTGAATTAAAATCACAGATAGTTTAGATTATGAAACAAAAATATGTGCTCATATTTAAAAAAAAATATTTTCCCGCGTTGTCATTCCTTTAATAATTTGATGCGAAAACCTATAAAAGTCAGCAGATGAATTGCTTGTGCACACTTCTTTACTTCAATATTTGTGCTTTCGATTACCACAAACTATTAAGCAATGCGTGTTTTTTGTTTAATCTAAATATAATTAGAATTATGGATATCGCTCGAATTATCTCGTATATGCAAACACAGATCTTGGTGTATGAACATTACAAAACAGCTTACGAAATCCTGTACTAGGAATATATATATATTGTAACACGTTGACAAGCCAAGCTCACTATGCCGTTGGTTATGAATTTAATTTGGGTGCGTCTTTGGCTTAACCAGAGCACCACAAAGGTAAAAGTGCGACTTTGTTCTAAAATTCCTCTGATAGATGGCACCATAACAGAATCCAATCCCTTAATTTTGACATTTGAAGTGGAGGAAATTTTCTCCAGATCATTACACTCATGGTAACTAATAAATGACGAACAACAGGACTTTCGATTTTGCAGATTTAATGAGCACGCGTATGTACTCGTTATGTCTTTGGCGGCATATGTGTGTGTGTGCGTCCGTGCGTTCTGTAATAAGTATGTACACTTGCAGAAAACGTCTACATACAAACGCTTAGTAAACATTCTACAGAGAATAAAAGTACATTATAGTGTCAACATTTTTCAATTTTTATATAAGGCTTTTCTTTAACACTTCCTTAAATATCAGTAATAATTTCAGAAAGATAATACACACATTGTTTTTTAGTAGTACTAAAAATAACAATTAAAAATTACATCAAAAACAGTCAAATAAAGTTTGCGTACACATGAGAAAAGTCTTTACAAAATAGATTCCATGGACTGTCAATTAAACTTAAAGGTTTTCTAACCAGACATTTATGTTTAAGAATCTCTTCCAATCGTTTAAGCATAGAGTGAATTCTGCTGATGAAATATTACTCCTTTCCATCATAATTACTCTTTTTAGCATATCTTTCGATATTATATCCTGTTGCCGAAAGTTGTATTCCAATAAGTCCCATAAATGTTCGATGGGGTCTAAGTCTGGCAATTGTGGAGGAGTATGCAACTGGTATTTGATATGTACAACAGCCAGAGCTTTACTTTGTGAGCAGTGTGTGTTTTGGATCATTATCTTGTTAAAACCAAAAGTCATCTCCTAGATTCAAACCTTGTACACTCTCTGCTCTTCAAATCTTCATTTAATATATTTAGATATCTCATGTGATCTAATGTGGAGTCTATAAAATTTAATCGATCAACTTTACTTGCTGCCATATATCCCCAAATCATTAGCCACATCCACCGTGTTTAACTGTAGACACCAAATTTTGCTTCGCAAAAGCCACATCTTGTTTTCTCCACTCCAGTTCACACCCTTTGATGCCAATGATACAAAACTTTCTTTCATCAACGAATATTAATTTTTCAAGCATTTCAGAAGGTTTATTAAAATATTTACTGGCAAAATTAAACATTTTTGCATATTGGCATTTAAGTACTTGACTTTCTACTAGCTACATGGTCGTGATATTCAGATTGTTTTAGAACTTTTATAATAGTATCTTCATAAAGCAATTTTTTAAATCTTTGTCTAATATCAAGTGCTATTTTAGGATTTTTTAAGTCTTTGTAATCTTTGGATTTAAATCAAGGATTTCAGGATGCATATATTTTCTCGTAAAGTCAGCTTAGATGATTGGTTACTCCGAGGTTTTAAGATAACAGATTCCAATGGCTTTTTATAATTGATTACTCTTTGGATGGAAGAATGAGTTCTTCCAACTATTTTTCCAATTGCTCGAAGAGTTTTACCTTCATTCCTTTGTTTTAAGATGATTTTCTTTTCGTTCGGAACTATCTCTTCTCCTTCAGAATCCATTTTACGTCTACTTGTTTGTAAGTACTATTGTATCATATCAACAAAACAATGTTTTTATACTATTTGTTGTATTGCCACCAGAGTTTAAATTCATAAGTAATAAAAATTAATTGCAGACAATATTTCATTTCATACAAGCTTACGGAAGCCAAAAAATTAAGATTAATTTGCAAATATCCTTGTAATTTGTATCTGTAAGCAAACTTTTTCTGATAAATCTTTCCGCAATTTTTAATTATCATTATTATATTATAATTACTTTTCAATAATGTGTGTTATTTTTCTGAAATTGTTACTGATATTTAAGGAATTATTAAAGAAAAGATTTGTATATATATAAAAATAAAATTGACACTATAATGTACATTTATTCTCTGTAGAATGTTTATTGTGCGTTTGTACGTAAATTATTTCTGGCATGTGTATATGCGCTATAATACTTCCTGTGCTGTAATAAGTAACATTAAATTTGGAAATAGTAGATTGGTGTGAGATTTATTCAAAAATCTTGTTTCAAATTTAAATTTTAAATATATTATTCATACTCTGTACTATTCAAAGCACGTAGAATTAGAGAATATTTTGGTTCAATAATTATGTTTTGAGAACATTTGGTATAGAAAATAATCCCAACAGTTAGGTTATGATGTCTATAATTGTTATAGATGATGATAATGCATCTTTTATCAAATTTCAATGTGAGTTAAATCTCCTCATAGTATTATCAATTTATGCACTGTTTCATTTATAATCCCGCACTTTTTAAAAAGATTGACAACAATTAACATGTAACATGTCTTTGAAGCTTATTTCAATGACGCAATCGTTTTCTAAGCAAGATGTTTTTCCGTGTCGCTGGTGAAAACATCGAATATTTTACTTTCTTCTCTCCAAAACTTTTTCTCATTTTGATTATGAAAGCAATAGAAATTTATTTTACGATGCCTCTTTTAGAGAGATGTTATTTTTTTCACCAATATTGGACCAAGTTCTCTTCTGTTTGAAAAAAAATTGGATGGTGATTTTTAAGAATTTCATTATCGCAACAATGAGTAAGCATTAAGTGTACAAGAATTCTTCTTCATAATGGTTGGAATTGAACCCGGAAACTATCATTTTCCATAGTGTATTTTGTATATTGACCCATCATCATACTTAAGAATTCAATAAAAAATACTTTGACTTTATATGCATAATAGCACTGCTTCAGAATTTACTTGGGGAATATTCTGCTGAATTGATATATGCTATCTATTTTCCAGATTATGTACAATTTTAAAAATTCATTAAACTCGATAAAATTATGTTTCATTTTATATATTTATAAATATGTGATGCATATATAGTATGATAAAGGTACCTATAAATACATAATATATGAGTGTTGTTATTTTTTACTAATTAAATGATTGACATTTTTGATTATTGAACACTATATTATAAATTTTAAGTTTTTTTGTATTTATTGAATTTAATGCAGTATTTTATATTATAACTATTTAATTTTATATCTGTAAAATAAAACATATTTATAATATAAAATGTAATATAAAATAAAACGATTTGTAAATATATGATACAAATTTATGAATTGTCTTTTAATTAAAAAATGTATGTCTAATTATACTAGGGTATTTTGCCCTTTCTCAATTCATTTGAGTTGATCATTGAATATTTTGGATTATCGCTTTTCGTTCAATAGTTCGTGGGTTCGGTACCTAATTGGCGTGTATATATTATGCATTTTAAACTGTTACTTTCCATGAGAAAGAATTTTATATGAAAAAGAATATCTATTGAGTGTCAAACAAAATATTTTTTTAAAACGGTTTTGAATATTTTAAATTATTTTAAAAAAACCACATTTAATTAAGTAATTACTTTGGCATTTTTTATCAGATATGAGAAGAAATTTAAGTATTTTCTGTTGAAATCTGCGTCAATGTATTACCTGAATTTTTAGCGTTTCAATTCTTGTGTTCGATTCCTACTTCAACCATGAATATGTTTAGTAATTCTTGATTTTATTTTGCTAATATAATTTGGTGGAGTCGGTAGCCAATTGGTTCGAGCTCTGGTCTTCACTTAAATAAACAATGACTTTTATTCTAAACTCAAATGTGTGTTTTTATAGTTGTATCTACTTTAAACTCTAGCTTCTTATTTAGGTAGGTGGACAAAAATTTGATAAACAAACTAAAATTTGCCGTAATAGTTTTAATGTTCAAAAATTGTCTGTTGATTGTAAATATCAACCATATTAATATTATTTTTATATTATTTATGCTTGTAGCTTCCTCATTCTTTCGATAACTATTATTAAACCACTTCCTTCCATTATTTCATCCTCTATTAATAATTTTTTTATTTTAAAATTTAAAATAAATATTTTAATATTTTAAAAATTCACAAAGATTTTATTTAAATACTATGCTATAAATACATCTGATGGAATTATATTCCATTATTTTTTTTAACTTTTTTGAGATTGTTATTGAGATATTCCTAACATGAAATAAGAGATTATAAGGTATTAAAATAATGTTTCCGAAAACTAGCGTTCTTGATAAAATTATGACTATTGCCTTCATTGGCTATTATAAAGGAAAACGTTTCATCTTGCTCGTAATTTTATTTCTTGCTTAAAAAGGGAGTAAACAGAAGTTTGTTCTTTTTTTTAAAAATAAATTATCATTATAAAAAGTAATTATTTTTTATTCCAAATAAAAATAGCATAAGAAACATAAGACTTCCTATTTCTAAATAATAGGAAAGGCTTTCAGTAATGATGAAAGATTATATTTTAACAATGGGAAAACAAAAAAAAATGTTTTTCGCCAAATTATTACATGGTTGGCGATGTTTTCCTCAGTAATGGGGATGAGAAATTCGATATGCTCTCGTAGCAGAGCTCTTAGCAATAGCACAGGCTCTTGTAAACATTATTTAAATGAGTGCTTAGATTATAAATTTATTCTGAATTGTTTATATGGTTGTTTACTTGTTTATATGATTGGCATTTTTTTACTATGAAACATTTTAAATTCAAGTTTTATGTTTTTCTTATTTCTCTCCTATGCATTGTTTGTATTTGTGACAGAGAGAAGAAAATGTCTTTATATTCAAGTTTGTTAAAAAATTCTTTATTTTCTAATAAATAAGTAAACATTTTTATTATTATTTTTACTGATGATTCATTCAGTTGTAATATTAAAGTTTTATCTATTAATTGTTTATAGTTAAAAATTGAATAAAAAATTTTAATAGCAAAATTGAGTTCTCTATAGAACATCAAAACTTCTTATTACATTTGTTATTATATAATTAAATAAATAAAAAATCTTATAAAAAATTATAAATAATGGATCACAGAAATAATTTAGTTTTATTTATTTGTAAATATTAATTTAATAATTGCTTGAAAAATTACTTTTGAATCGTTCATAAGAATACTAATGAAACAAATATTTTGTTCTTTTGTAAATAAAATAACAATTAAAATTTTAAACAGTTAAAATTCATAAAATATTTTGAAAAATTGTGTTGTTTTGATGGGATATAATAGCCACTATAACGGATGGTGCTAATTATTAGAAATATCATAGGTAGCGCTACTCTCTAAAGTAAACTAAATAAACAAGTCTAGCTAAAATTTAAAATATTAGAAGTAGCAAACATTCATATTTGTCTTTCTTATCATTTTGAATTTAGTTAAAGAAATGTACTTACTTATTATAATCCAAACGCATATTTTTTTACAATCAAAACTTTTTCAATTTTTAAAATTAGAAATATTTTAGAAGGTAAAATGTATAACTTTTGTGTTGATACAAGAAAAACCTTTTTTTTTTTATTTCAATTATTTCATCTATACTATTTAGAATGATTATGTAACACGAAAATATGATTGTCTTGGAAGTGTATTTTTAAGAACATCAAATTTGTGAGGAACTAAGTAAATTATTACGATGCAGAAACTGAATATTTAAGTAATCAATGTGTAAATCGATTAATTATCAGGATCCTATGAAACATTCTAAATATCGTTACATAGCAAAAGCTAGTTAGTGAATGAGATTTGAATTTTTATTAATGAATATAATAACGAATTTAAAGTTCCCTTTAAAATAGATCATCTTAAATTATATACATTACATAATGTTATGAATTGACTTGGCTCATTTGTTATAAAAATTATATTAACTTAGTAGTAATTAAAATTATATATTTTTCTGAAATATATCGACTCAGGTTCATGAGGAAAAAATATTCTAAGTTTTTATATATTATGAAATGGCATCGCGCTGTCAGAAGAGAGTGGGACTCCGGAAGTGAAAATATTTCCTAAAACTTATATGTGTGATATTTTAAATTTCACTAAGAAAGTATTCAACAAACATCATTATGAAGGCTCACTATTACTATTATATAACTGAGATTTTCGATATGGAAGGTCTCGGGTTCGATATTAGCTACAGTGTAAGCAATTGCAGATGGGTGTTACGTTTTTCTCTTCATTTAATTTTACATTTTTATGGAGAGACACCCAGATTGTACCTTGAGCATTTGATATTGGACAATCGAAGATTCAAAGGCCCAGTGTAAGGCATTTAAGCATGCTTCGCATAGGAGGAACCGCTGTAAACTTCAAAGCACACACCTTGACAAAAACCGCATTTAGATATTAGAAAAACAACAACCATTTCATCATTCAGAAACAAGTAATTAGTAGCAGAAGAATATAACATCTACCTTCAGAAACTCTTGACATGGTCACGTTAATGTGTCGCTCAACGGTTTTTTTTTCCTCCACAAGACGGCTAATTAGACCGTGATTCATAGGTTAAAGTGGCTATTAAACCACTATAAACAAATCAGAAAGTGGGATTCGAACTTACGAACTGAAAATTTTGACCAGATATTAAGTTTGGAGACGTTTAAACTGTCAAAAAGTGAAGGAAGCTTCCTGCTATCAAGAAAATATTTTAATACAACTATTTTGTTTTACATTTTTATATAATTAAACGTTCTTTATTTTGTTGGGTGGCCCACGTAGCGTAACTGGTATAATATAGGGATGAGAAGCAAAATATATTAGTTGTATATTTGACTTTAACTCAAAATTATCCGACAGTCTTTCACTTTTGTTAGAAAAGCCGAGCTGGAAGCCGAATTGACTAGCGCTCTAGTCTTCTGTTCTATAGCTTGCTCGTTCCAATCCCATTTCGGTCTTTGAGTTAGTCGTGGTTTGGAATACGCTTTCAACTGTAAGTTCAAGACTAATTGGTTCTCATGGAAAAAAAAATTGTTGAGTGACATGCAAACCAAACTTTAATTAGAATATTTTTAGACAATCCTGATTCAGTTTTACAGCATGATAAATCCGGGTATTTCTGTACATAGGTTAGCATTCTGAGCTTCATTTCTGATTTCCTGGTTTCGATACTCGCCATGGTTATGGAGGCTTGTAACGGGTCGGAATATAATTTTAAAAGTCCTATTCGGGTTAGTTCTCGAGTGCTAAATGTTATCGCAAAGAGAAATGTATAAAAAATATTAAATACTGCATTGCAAATGTTAGTGGTAGTTGAGTGGTTTGACTAAACTTGAAAAAGTTACTTTTTTTTTACACTACTTAGTTGAAAACCTAATGGCTTAAGGATACTGTGAAGCAAGTATGCACGGTAAATTGTGACTTTTCACAGATTGTATCGCAATTCTAGGAAATGGAAATGTCCTTTACTTAGATACTCGTATCGCAAGCACACACCTTGACAATAGCTAATATTGAACTCAGAAATTTCCGCTCTGTAGAATGATACCCTACTTCTAAGCTATGCTGAGCTTAGAATGAGAACATATGAATGAAGCAGTTTGTAAAGGTCTTTAATAATAATTTAGTCTAGGCTTTCAGTTCAAGAGCTCATGGATTCCTCTCTAGAGAAGAATTAAATAATTTATAATTTTTTTTAAATATATGTAAGAGTTGTTACTTACGATACTTGGACAGCCAAACTAGCTATGTCGAAACTATGTAAGTTCTAATTGAATTAGCCATAATGTTCAATTAAAGGTATTAAAGCCACTATACCTTCGGACATCTAATCAAAAAAGTTCGCTAGACGTCAAATTAACTAAACGTTAATGTATATAAAAACGGAATTTATATTTAAATATGGTTAACTTAATTAATGTTATGTTGAAAATATTTCAAAAGTCAGTTGTTTACATAAGATTGTATTATATTATGAAATTTGAACTGCGTATCGCAAGCCCTTATAATTTAAAATAATATGATACTTCTGCAGTATAACTCTAATTCTCTTAATTAAGAGAAATATATTATTTAAAACATTGCATTTGTTATTTTTAATATTATATTGTTTCTTGAATGTAAATACTTCATATATTTATGCCATTCCTTTCCTTTTATAAAATGAAAAATATTTCGAACAGAAAAACGTTTTCCTGTGTCAAACAAGAGAAATTTGTGTTCTACGTAAATAATATTTTATTCAACAAAGTATCATTTTTACTTGGTAAACACGTTAAAACAAATATTTAATGAGAATCGGATTCTAAAACATCTTTTTTTCCCCTTTAACAGGAAGTCTTCTATTTACGCTTATTGTATATAAATTGCAATTAGATTTTCTGAGTGATATTTAATTAAGTTAGAATTCCGAAAAGCTTTATTTCTGACTAAAACAAAGTAACACTTCTCTAAGTTAATTTGTACTATTGAAAGAAGCGTTTATTATCGTTACTTTTGCGAGATGATTCTTTGTTTACTCAAGTATTTCCTTATTTATTAAATCATATTTTTTTTAATTTCAGCTCCCCCTTTGTGATGTGTTGATCCGACGTTTCTAGCGTTTCCTAACTTAGGTAACTATCTTATTCTGTTTACATCAAAATGTTTTATCTGTAGCACCTTTTATTTCGAAAGTAATTTATTTATAACTAGTAAAATAACAAGTTGCTTTCCCGTGAGAGAGAGAGAATATCTATAAAAATTAATAACTTACGACAATATATATTTTTCTTAAAGTCTCATTTTTCAAGACTCATTAAGGAAATAGGTATTATATTTATAAATTTTTTTTATATTTCTTCATTTGTGCTAATAAGTTCTGCATTGAGAGTCTGTTTTCTTAAATTTAATTAGCAGTCTCGTAGTATATTTTCCTAACTAATATATTTCTTATATTTTCCATATATTTTCCTAACTAATATAGCGTATTTTCCTAACTAATATATTTCTTAGTTAGGAAAATACGCTTACTTGGAAAATTCATTTACTAAATGAAGCATTATGTTATCTGGTGAGAAAAGACATGTGTAGTAATCCAGGCCAACACCAAACTGTACCTTGGAGTTAACAAATCTCAAATACATGGCTATCACCAAGAGGCTCGTAATTTTGAACCACGATCAATGACGAGGTCACACCTGAGCTGGCATCCTCCTCTCCAAGTCCACGCGTCACCAGCTAGAGGACTTTGATTGAGGACATTTGAGCATTTCAGATGAACGCGGACACATGCCCAACCCACGGAGTTTCAACAACCCCGCGAGGAAGAATGTGGTCACCTTACCAATCACTCAACGCGGCAAGTGATGCTTCAAATTGTTGATCTTACGGGAATCTGCTCCGCCGCTAGAACTGTAATGAGAAGAGGTAAAAAATATTATTAGAAAAATAAATAAAATTAACTGTGGGAAATCAGTTGTATTTTATGTATTGATATTTTCTACATCCAATCTAGCAATGGAATATTTAGCGTTATAACATTCAGCTCGAAAGTTTAGGTTCGGTTTGCCTATCAGGCTTGAATACTTTTAGCGTTTCTAAATCCTCTTCAAATCATAAATTTAGTTAGATCTCGTATTTAATTGGTCTCTGTAGTGACAAATAAATCAATTCCGCTGATTGGTTAATGCTCTATTTTCATAGGTTCGATTTGCACTTACAGTATGGACATTTATGAAGAATAGTCTTAAATCACTTTAAATAGAATACTCGGTTGAATTAGCTATCTAAAAAGAGACCGACTAGCTAACGAGCAATCTTATTTAATATCTCTTTAGTAGTCATTTCGCGGTTGGACAATATTGATCTTCTGTCCGCCAAATATATAGAGTATAAACCGATAAATAAATAAAACAGGACAACAATTTGGTGACTCCCATTTTTCACCTACAAGAGCTGATACAACAGTAATCTACTTTTGAAAATGAACTTCGAATTTTCTTAATTCTAAAATCTATTCACACAGAAAGTGTAGCGATCCCGCGATTTATTCTCACAATGATCAGAGTTTATGTACCCTCAAGGCTGCTTTTGTATGATGGATGAAGACCGCATAAAAGAAAACGCATTTAGAAAAGTATTTTTATGCGCTTAGAAAAAATAGCTCAAAATCTTACGAAATAACTCGGAACTACTTTTTGAAATGAAATCGAGACACAAGTTTAGTACATTCAGGATAGCGCTACAATGGTAAGGCAAAGCAGAAAAGCGAACTTAACGCATTTTAAATTAAGGATAAATGAATATAATGATAAAAAAAATTATATGTATACCAGTACTATATATATATATATATATATATATATATATATATATATATATATATATATATATATATATATATATATATATATAGCTAGAAATTTGAAAACACTGGATATATGAATCTAGTCTATACTGGGAAAATAATACTTGTGAAAAGTAATGTTAACCCATTAAGAGAGAGGCTGGCATAGTATTTATGTAATATGATAAAATGCATGTAAAAGAATAAAAAAAAGCTGATCAAAACAATTTTATTTTTTACTGACAATTTCGTCAATTATGTTCCAATTTATATACCATACAGAACCTGGTTTGAAGGTATTTTCTAACTTCTGTACATTTTAATGTTGTTGTTGTTCTCGTGTGCCAGCTAGGCTGGCAAATTGAGGTGCGCTGCTCCACTTCTCCAACTGAACCGTATTTGGTGCGGAGTTCGACTTCTTCAGTACACACACATGCCATAGGGACCCGTTTATAGGGTAGGCAACATTCACACCTCATTCACACAAGGAAAGGACAAAAACAGGATAGTTAGAGAGAGAAAGTACATCCATGCCTGAACCGGGATTCGAACCCAAGACCTCCCTATCCGTAGTTAGGTACGCTGACTACTAGACAAGTTGGCCGGCTGTTCATTTTAATAGGATGCATAATATTTTTCTTAATTATTAAGGGATTTTTTAAACAAAAGCTACTCTAAAGAAAAAATTTCTTTTGGGTTCAAATAAAAAAATAAAAAAAAACAATTGATAATTTAAATCTTTTAAAAGTTTAGGTACTTGTTGCTTTTCTTTCTTATTTCCCTTATTCGCAATAATTTCCTTGCTTAATACTTGATTACTGCACTGACCTTCAAAATAAAGCTCATATCTTAAAATAGAAGCATAATTCTTTTAGCTTGGACAAAAATAAGTAAATTCATTATTAGGGTAAAGCTAAAATATTGTGAGTAGATTACTGATTGGAGTTAATAATGCATGCAGTAGTTTTCCGCGTAAAGATTATAATATTTAAGGTGATTAAATCTTTATAAATTGGTCGTAATGAAGTTAAAATGACTAAATTTATGCTTGTAAGTGCGATGCACCTTTAAGTGACACGTTTGCTCTAACACAAATACTAAATAATACATCTTTGTGTCCTAAAACCTTTTTTATCGTTTCACTTTCTTTTTTTCTCGCCTCTTCATATTTGTTTTATATAAGGTACACAAATTTCATTTAAATTATTTCTTAATATGATTATATATTACAAAATAAGGATTTTTGAAAAATATGCTGTGTGTATATAAAAAAGTTCAAATTAATTTAATTTTTATTAAAATAAAAAAGGTATATAAAAATGTATTTCCTTCATAAATATAAGCGTTTTCCCTAAACTATTCCCTAATAGTAAATAAGGTACCTTATTGTTTATGTAAGCAAAACTGCAAATGAAAGAACGATTTATACATATTACAGGAGATGCGTGTCTGCTGACATTCTATAGAATACATTTGGCGTTTTATAGAATTCTGTTATTTTTTTTTTTTTTTTTTTTTTAGGAAACTGATGACTTACTTGCTGTAACAGTAACCTAGCACGAATGCGGATTTAAAATTGAAAAGTTCGTTGCTTTTCTATTTTCTTTATTAATATTTGGGAATTTTCTGGGTTTTCTCCTTTGCGACTCGAGAATACGAGAGCTTACAAGAACAAACAGCTGTTAAGCTAGGCGATATTGAAATATTATGTATGATATTCAGTTATTATTGAAATATTATATATGATATTACTGGCGGTATTGAAATATTATGTATGGTATCAGGGTAAGTGGATATTTCTACATCACGAACTACTTTTACTTTTTTTATTTGCTTGGCGACCATTTTGATTCATGATCTGGGATCCAATAACTGTATTTTTAGGTATGCGGATCATAAAAAATTATCATCGGCGATCACCTTATTGCTTTGGCGATGCTCTTATCGATCGCGGACCCCTTAATACTAACCCCTGCTGTAGAATAAAATGATCTTTAAGCCAAATTTTAAAATATAATTCAAAATAAAATTGTTATTTGAGAGATTTTCATTTTTTAAGTATTTAAATGTTATTTTGTATGAATAATGAAAAAGTGCGATTAACGAGCATTTTACAGAGTTGAGTAGTTTTAATTAAACAAAATTGTTTTTTTTTTGGGGGGGGGGGGTGGAGAGCATTTACCTATGGCTTAGAAAAGTATTCTTCGAATTGTTTTGGATGTGAGGTTCTTCTGTGTGTGTGTTTTTCTTATATTTTTTGTCTTTGAGTTCTATTGATCTCTAAAATTTTTAAGATATATTTTTATTTATATATATATATATATATATATATATATATATATATATATATATGGACATATATATATTGACATATATATATATACATATATATATATATATATATATATATATATATATATATGGACATATATATATATATGGACATATATATATATACATATATATATATATATATATATATATATATGGACATATATATATATATATATATATATATATATATATATATATATATATATATATATATATATATATATATACATATGCCACTATCCAATGGCTATTGTAAGGAATATTAGTATCAATGCATTTTGTCTTTTGTGAGTTCTTTTCGCATATAATGAGTCATATTCGAGTGTCGCAAGGGAGAAAACTCGGAAAACTCCCAAACACCCATCTTGACAGATATGTATGCCGAAAGCACAGAAGAGTTTACCATTCTTCTCCCGTTGTTCAACAGTATCTGTTTCCGAGTTTTAGTTACTTTGTAAGAAATTCGCTGTTATGAAAAAAATTTCCTTCTAGTAAATACTGAGCTAAGATTTGAATAGTAAGTTGCGGCTTTTGGGTCTTTTGTTTAAGGATTTGTGAATTTGATTCTCATCTTTGGTGTTGATGTCATCAATGACTTGAATACTATTTTTAACCATTAATACCGATCAACTTTAGCCCTCTTGTTCAAACAACGATTATAGTGCAATAAACCGATACGTAAAGATATATCATACCAAAACACGAACGAGCTGGTAACCGGATGTTTTGCGCTCTAGCCTTCGGTTCAACAGTTTGTGAGTTCGAATTCCAGTTTCTCGGCCTTATTAACCCTCATTTGCAATGCTGGTATGATGATACATGTCATTTTTAGTTGATATGATTTCGCTACAAGTTGTAATTGATTCTATGTTAATATTAAACTGATCAGACAGCTGACTAATTCCGAATGGAATAACATAAAATCCCCTTTTTGTTTTTTGACCAGAAATATTTTTTGTTGCGTTAACAGTCAATTAAGAAATGTATACCCTCCATTTCGAGCTATTCTCGGTTTAAACATGAATGTATTTGGCTGAAGGAATACCCTCGAATGCAAAAACGTGGGCATCCAGCAACAAGGCCTGCCAGTTATTTTTTTAAATATTTTATTCTTTTAATTCCTCTGATTCATCAAGCGATTTGAAAACAGTTTTAAATAGTCTCCATTCAATTCCATTCAAACTAAATTTCTTATAAAAAGTTTCGACTGTAGAATCAAATTAAACTATATTCAAGTTTGTTCAGCCGAAAAATGTTGCCAAATTTTCCGCCAGCGCCCTGGGTTATTTTCCTTACTGAATACTTTTACTATACTTCTCTCTGTGGATGTATAAATCAATAAAGAATTCGAATTTATGAATTTTTGTGAGAAATAATGTGAAATCTAAATGATGTCAGTTACTATTTTTAGTTTCCTCAGATAGTGTCCTAATACAGGAGTACATAAATCAAATAAGATATAGTACATTTGGAAAATATACTGAAGCAATATGGAGTGGGTGCTATCGACCTTGAATTTAGTTCGCGCGTGAAATATCTCATCTCAAGGTGTCGTGCATTTTGAAAAGTTTTGCATTTGGTAATTTTTCATTAGCGAATTTTCGCCAAGCAAAATTGTATACATTTTTGAATTTCTTGACTATACATTCTATAATGACATCAGAAAAATTTACTGGTTTATACTTAGTGAATATTCGTGATCTTGAATTTCGGAAAAAAAAATAGATATGATATTGAAAAGCATTACCTATGGTTGTTTTATTTATCCAGTTTTCTTCAATTAAAATATTTACCCGGTTTATAATCTTTATATATTTATATAAAGTTGTATTTTATAAATTCAACAATTTTTGAAGGCAAATTGTAAAAACTTATTACTTTATTTCAAAATTTTGTCTTCACACACACACACACACAAGTTATATATATATATATATACTATAAAAAAACTATTTTGCGGTATAGAAGTGCAGAACTGGATGATAATGCACCAAATTAGTAACCATGCCGTTTCCTTTGAACATAATTAGAATAAAATTGTTAGCAATATTAGAGTGAAATTATGACACTCATTTAAATTTGAAACCATTCGTTGCATTAACAGTAATTTTCAATACGTAAATCACCAAATTAATAACCATATTTTTAATAATAATGGCCCATTAAGACTTTGAATATTGTTATCAATATTAAAACAAAAAATTCTTTTTCTCTTATTACTCTGATTTATAACTTATCTTACACAAACCTAGAAAAGAATAATTTTTAGGCGGTGAATACTATCCAATTTTCTCCATAATTTATAAAACGCGTTGAATTAATAGTTCAACCATTTTGTTCTTCTTATAATGTCACAAAAATTAGATTCATTTGATTTTATGTAACGATACAAAAGCAAGAAAAACAATTTTAAGAAAATATTAACAAAATTATGATAGGTTTTAAATGACGCGCCAAATTAGTAACCATGACATTTTCTATGAATACATGACTTAGAAGGAAATAGTGTCAACTGAAAAACTGAATGTATTATACTAGAACACTTTTTAAATAATTGCTAGATGTCGCTTTAGTGCAAATTGTTGCTTAAATCAAGATTTTACTATATAATAAAGAACTACTAAATGTATAGTTTGCATTCCCTTGTTCTATTCATTTACTTGTAGATTGTTTTTTATTATAAAATAAATGTTATTATGAAATGCTTTTCTGTTCACTCATTACAAAATATGATTTACATTTATCCTAACATTTTTTATATGTCTACATCAATTGTTACTTTGGTAATAATATTAAAGCAAGTAAGAACTTTTTTCTCTAATGATAGTTTTGAATTTTTATTTAAATACATAAACAAAGAATGGAAAACTACATATTTATTTTATTATCTGGAAGTTTTAGATATTAATTTCTGTGTATTTTCTATCAAACTAAAATTTAAGTAATTATTGCTAGACAATTTTGTCATTTAACCAAGTTTAATTTCATAATAAATATATATCAAAGCTTGTGTTTGAAGTTCATTATCAAAATATCATATTTTTGGTAATTAGAAATTACCTTAATTTCGGCACAGATACCATATATAATCCAGCAAGCCAAATTCTGAGTTTGGTGAATTTTTTAGCGCATTTTCTTATTTATCTGACAACCTGGTTTTTATTACTTCATTGAGATGGAATCTATGAGAATTAGGCTGTAAAACCTAATTTGGCACAGGTGCCGTATAATCTATGATTCCAAATTCTGAACTTTTTTGGCTATGAATAAATGTTGCCAAGATGACGTAAATACTAGGGTTAACAAAATAGAATTTTCTGCATAATTCTTATAGGTCTCCTTATGTATAACTCAATAAAAACGAGATTGCCAGATACATAAGAAAATCCGCCAATCTCAGAATTTGGCATCATGGATTATACGGCACTTGTGCCCCTATTTCGGCAACCCTAGTATTTATATCATCGCGCACGTCACAATACGTCATTTGCGAAATATTTATTCATCACCAAAAGAATTCAGAATTTGGCATGCCGGATTATACGGCATCTGTGCCTCAATTTCGAACATACAATTTTGCGCTGCTGAAAGTATCGAACGATAGTTGCAACTTATATTACTTAATGAGTCTTTTCAAATAACATAACTGTTTAATTTTTTTAATAAAAAAGCTATATTTTCATAATTTGAATGTAATTTTGTAAATAATTTAAATATTTATTAGTAACGAATAATATTGCTTGTAACAAATCATATGTATGTTGCAATTGTAATAGTATTTATATTTTATTATATAAATAACATATAACATTTATTATTGATACAATTATGGTGTTATTTACAGTAAAAAAATGAATAAAATATGAATAAATTAATATTCTAAAACAATGTATAATAAATAATATAATGTTCATTCTAGAATATGTGACCAAAATTTAATTAAAATATTAAGTTTCTTTTTGGTCTAAAAATCATAGAAATGTTTTTATATTCATTAATTATTAATTTATCACTGATTGTGTAAAGAACTAGAATTGAATTTTGGAATTAAATAGAAATTAAGTTGATTAATATTAAAAGTAATTAATTAATTCAAAAATAAAATAAATATGCTTAAGTATATTTTTTGTTAAAATTATATAAATTCTAATATATCCATTGATGTTTTGATTATTGCTGTTAGATTAGAATCTAAAAATATGACAGTTATAATATAAAGAGAGAGAATTAGTGATGATATATTTTTTTTTACTTTTAAATAATTCCTGAAATTATATATCTTTCTCCTAATACGTTATGAATTGTAATTAATTTTAACGTGAATTTTTAGCTTAAATATCTTAGCTATAGATTTCGATAATTTCATTTTTAATAAATTGATGTCTTTAAAAGTGTACATATTGATTGATGGAAGGAAATAACGAACTAAAAAATTTATTTTTAGTAATATTTAGTTCATGTATTCTTTTAATTTATTAGCAAATTTTCTATTTTGGAGGGGGGGTTGTAATTCTTATCCTATTAAATAATTATTTGGCGAATTCTTTTAACGGATATTTCTTCCAACTAAGTAGTTTCCTATGGATATGAGTTATTGACCTTTTTTGTGATTCTTTTCCCCTTAAAAATAGAAGAATTGACGTAAAGACCTCCACCCCATTATTAACAGATGCGTAACTCCTGTCAATGGCTTGTTTCCAACTGCTGAGTTTTGTAAGGTTTCCTTTCAGCACTGCTTCCGATAGTAACTGTTTGCAATATCGATAGTCATTTATCTTTTAAGAGTAATCGATACCCATGGCATTGAACTCCTTTCTTTTTCAAATTGTCCATCCATTCTCCACATGAATGTGAAGAGGGCTTGGTTTATTCTATGCATTTCAATTAGAGTTATGTCGATTTATATTTCACTTAGATAAATTAATTTTTTTATATATTGCTATATATTTTTATATATAATTTTTATATATTTATATATATATATATATCTTTATATTTTTGCTCTACTTGTTGTGTTAACTTTCAATAAAAGTTTATGGGTTCAAGTCCTACCTCGGGTGAAGCTGAAATACCGGTTAGCATTCTTGCTTTATGTTCAACAGTTCTTGGGTTGGAATCCCATCTCGGGTTTGCAGTGATTCTGAATTCACTTTACGAAACCATAGGTTACTGTCTAATTAGCTCTACTGTGCAGAAAAATTACCATTGAAGGATAGAGAAACCAAAGTTAGCTCTGGTGAGAATGCTTACTGTGGTTCAGAATTCGTTTTAAACTTTTTAAACGGCTGAGTTACGCTTTAAAATTGGTTAAGTCAATCTTCGGTAAAGAAAAAGATACAGAAACGTTTAATAAACCTATTCTTGGTATTGGAGGGAGTCTTGCAAAACCAAATCATTCTTAATATCCGCGAAACTGCAGGCAGGATAGTTGCACTATTGTCTCCCGCTTAACAATGCATGTGTTTGGTTCTTAACTTGTTTTAAAAATGCTTAGAATCAAATTTTTAACATAAATCTCAATCAAGCATCAAAAACATGCAAAAAAGTATCAATGAATTGAACCTAGTTAGAAGAAACTCATTATTTATAAATTTAATATAAAACATCTTAATCTTAAACAGCACAAGCTTCTCAGTTAGAAAATAAGGTTAATAATCAATTTACCTTTACTACGTGCAATTACAGTAGTAATTTTTTTTCTACACAGCACAATTAATTTGAAAACAAAGGAAATTATTTTTCATTTGAATCAATTTATAGGAAAAGTTTACTATAGGGTACCCGTTTTTTTTACGCCAAGTTTGGTGCTAAGATGTGACTAACGCTACCCAAAAGCTAAACTAAGATAAATTAAATTTTATCGCCAAACGAAGGGAAACCTAATTCTACTCTGGACCCTATTTTACCATCTTTATTAGTTTAAGAATTATATACAATAAAAAATATGTTATATTAAAAGCTATTTATTCTGGAATAACAAACATTGAAATAAAGTTATTGTATTTTTATATTTTACCCTCTTTATTATTTTAAGGATTATACCCAATGGAAAATACGCTTTGATAAGAAATAAAACGACCCCAAAATATGAGAAATTTCCTCACCACTACAGGAATATTTATTTAACGTAGTGTTTTATTTTTAATCCCCATTATTTTAAATTTTTTATTAGAGCTTTTGGGAGATGTACTTTAATGAAATTGTGAACTTAAAACAAACTGTATGAAATTGCAGATTATTCCAAAAATGAAATTTAACACTTGACTGGGTATAAGTTTTCACCTTTTTTTTTATTCATGTCATGTTATTAACTGGCGTGTTTTAAATTTATAAATCAGGAAAATGCGAATAAATATAAACATTTTTGAAAGTAAACAATGTAAGAAATTATAAATTATATTTTCCTTTTATTTTGTATGCTAATGTGTTAAGACAGTAATAATTCTGACGTTAATTAAAATCCTTTGTTGTTGTGAAAAATTAAATTTTACTCTTGTTTACGTGGAAAATTTCATTTATTTGCTCTGGTTATTAATTTCCTTTTATCGCTTTTATAGTTCATTAGTGTTTGAAATTAAAAAAAATAAATAAGTTATTTTAATTAATATCTTTATTTCTCTCTATCACAAAATAAAATTATCGAAAGTTTGATTAAAATGCTACATTTAAAAACGGGGAAACTTTATTTAACGTTTATTTAAAATTCAAATATCCCATTCTTGAATAAAGGCTTCTTCTCATGAAAAAAATAGATATATAAATTGGACATTCTTCTACTTATTTTTTACGAGATTTTTATAAAAGTTTAATGAGCCTAATATTTTATATTCCTAAAATAGGTACTTGTTTTTAATAAACAGTAATCCCTCCTATAATACTGTACTCTTATAATGCGTTTTCATATTTTTAGATTTCACATCCCTAATATGACACCCGTTTAAACCACAGGTTCCTTCTCCACGCTATATTTCTGTACTACGAAATTTGTACAACTAATTTCGCGAACGTTTGCACATTGTGTCAATTGTGTTCTTATAAAATTAAATTATGTTATTGACCTTTGAATATTCTGCTAAAAAAAGATGTCGGTGGAATGTTATTCTAGATAGCTCCTGCAACGAATAAACTATACTAAATGTAATAAAACTATTGTAATAATAAACTAAAGCTAATAATAGCTGCAATAAAAATATTGTAAAAAAACCGTTTTTGGAATTATTTGATTTATTTGAAATTAACTTTTTGTGGTTACATTTGCATAAGTTTTGAATTTAAAATGTTCTTAATTTGATTTTAATAAAACACGCACAACTCGTTCATAACATAGTTTTTACATAATATTTGATTTAAACCCCTTTAACGAGAAAAGTTAAACCTTAATTATTTATACATACCGTGTTATACAAGGTCACACGAACGCGTTTTACGAGGGTACTCGTATAACGCGTTTTTCTATTACGCTGAACTAATATACCGTGTTATAAGGGTGATTACTACAGCTCTCTTGTCGAAAATATTTACTATAACGATAAAATTTCTATATTTTTAAGAACCTAACAATGGATTACTTCCATTAATTATTATAATTCAAATAAATATTTATATTGTTTTATTTATTTAATTTAAGCATGCGAAATTCATCCAAAAAATAAAGGCAATTTTTATTATTGAAAATAAAACTAATGTTTACTTGTAACAAAATAATTTTGTTGTATATAAATGAAGCTTATCTGTACATAAAAACGCATCCAACATTTAAAAATTTATGTCATATATGATCACGAAATTATGATTTTTCATTTTTCTGCCGCCAGTTAATCAACCTAAGTTCTTAATTCGTTCTCATATTATATTTATTAGCTCTGGTTTACGATTTAAATATTCATTGGTTCGATTCCTACCAGGGTTGAATGTTTGTAGAATTTACTTAAAACTGAAATTGGACAAACCAAACATGTTCATATTTTTTCAAAATATTAAGCACCCAAAACCTCTTTATTGTAGAATAAATGTGGGAATTGCTGGGATCCAAGTCGGGACAGTTGGGTGGATGATCAAAACTATTCCGTCTGAATTGAATTAAAATATCTTAAATAGAGGGAGGGTGAGTATTGTGAATAAGAGCAATTTCTTCAAAAAGTATTCCGATGATAGCTCTAGTGTCTACCGTATTCTAATGCCATCTCATGTAGACAGCATAGTTCCACAATTTTGGCGTTAATCATAACGTCTTTTGGCAAGAAATGCGGGAAGTACTTATTTATTGGTGGTATTATTTTTAATGGCTTATAATTTACTGGTCGTAGAGATATATTACATAAAACGTCTTATGTTCGTTACTAGATAAAACATATTCTAAAATAATGATTATATAGAGAAGCGAAGAGGAGGATTCGTATATAAAGCAAATATATTCTTCTAAAAATAAAGTTCATTTTCTATAATCAAACATTCTCTCTCTTTATTTACTTCATAAGCAATTGATTATATTAGAGACTCGGGTAGAAAATAACTCTTGTAAATTCTGATAACATCAAAATATGTCATGGATTCTAAGTTCGTATATTTTTATCGAATTAAAGAGAAATTTTTCTTTCTTCAGTTGACTTCTTGATTAAATAATATATGTAAAAGTTAAATTGTATTTGCCTTAAAAATTAAAATTTTTATAACGGTATTTGCATATAAAAATTTACTTATAATTCCTGGCTTGAAAACAAAACAAAGCATCATTGGATATTCTTTACAAATTAATATCTGCAATATTCCACTCAACTTCAATGCTTTTAAACGCTATCATTGAAGTGGAGATTTCCGCGTATTTTTTTAATATTGAAGGCGTCTTTCATCACGCGTTTTTAAAAAAAGAAAATCCACACACACAGTTATGGCCACTTTTTCTATGTCCCAGTTGACAGCTTCTAATGATTGAATCAATATGCGAGCGTGGATTTTTTTTTCTTTTTTGCGATGAAAAGTGATATTTCATAAAGACTGGTGTTTTTCAGTGCTAAACATTGCAATAAAACGAAGATTAGGAATAAAAACAAATGAAAGTTTTCCAAGGAGTTTCTGAGTTCCTTCTTAATAAAAGAATTAGATTTTGTTTAATAAAGAATTAAACTTATGTCTGTAAATAAGTTTTTTAATGTTAAATTTAACGATAATTTAAATATTTTTCTTATTACAATAGCTTTTTAACTCTATCTATATGGAAATCGTTAAGAAAAATGATATCGTGATAAAAAAAAAATGTAGTTGACTTGTAAAATAAAAACACTAGAGCTCCAATTATCCAAATGAATTGGGACTGCACCCCTTTCGGATAGTTATATTTTTCAAAAAAAAAAGCGTCTATTTTAATTATTGTACGTTGAAAAGGAAAAAAACTACATATTTTTAAAGAAAAAAAAAAAGAACTTTGAATCTATGAAAAGCGAACACTTTTACATGTTAAGGTTCTTACAAATGTTGTACATTAATACGGTATGTATATACAATGATGTGAAAGAAATCATTAGTTGCTGAATATCTCGGTCAGAGTAAGCTGTTTCACTGCCTTCATCCGTTTTCGGACAGCCAAGTTGGGCATCCGCTGGACAGTGAATTTGTATATACAGTGGTGTGAAAGAAATCATTGGTTGTTGAATATCTCGGTCAGAGTAAGCTGTTTCACTGCCTTCATCCGTTTTCGGACAACCAAGTTGGGCATCCGCTGGACAGTGAATTTGTATATACAGTGATGTGAAAGAAGTCATTGGTTGTTGAATATCTCGGCCAGAGTTTCACTTCTGTTTCACTGCCTTCATCCGTGTTCGGGGGGAACCAAGTTGGGCATCCGCTGGACAGTGTGAATTTGCATGTGGTCTCACTCGGGCTGGTGTTCCATCCACTTCAAAGCAGATTCAAATCCGGCTAATGTATTTCACTAGCTGATGGTCCCGCGTCCGCTTCAACGTGGACATTAGGGTCATCTTGCCATAACCATCGATACTTTCAATAAGCTGACCATTATATTCAATTTGAAATCCAGTGCTGAATCATAATCCATTACCCAGAAATTTTCAAAAGAATTCTTTTGAATTCCTCACGTGACGTAACACGTTCTTCTCCCTTTTCTTAAGCCCTTCTGATTTTGTTTGTCTTATCTAGTATAATTTATTTTCCTGAAGTTCTGAATGCAATTTGAATATAATGGAGTTCTACTCCACTCTATTTGGTGTGCTAATTACAATGTAATTAATTAGAGCAAAAATTAACCATGAATATCGAACTCAATGTATAATTTCTTATGACGCTATATAATTTATGTGACCAATGCAGCATTTCTCTCTTCAAAAAAATGATGCGTTCTTTTCCTCATTTTAAAATTGTCATTTATACGAAAATGAGTACATCACATTATTTACATTTTTTTTTACATTCCCACTATAACATTAACTACCTCTACTATATTTTCACAATTTTTGAAAATATTTTCTGCTCATTGTAGCACATATTACCAATACACCACCGATAACAAATGCATTAAAAGGCGGATAAAAGAAATACTGATTTCACACACACACACATTATTTATTAATTTCTTAACTAAAGGAAAACCCTTTAGTGTTCAATTTATTTGATTTGTTTAAGGCTGCTTGATACTTGAAACTGCATATTTCATGGCTAAGTATTTATTAAATAACCTTATTTTTCCAAACCTGAATTATTCGCCGTGAACTATGTACACATTTTTCATTGCAAGCTGTGATCCGCTGGGAGCTGGGTCGTCTAGTATATTATAGATATAGAATGTGACATTCCTAATCATTTGTTAACAATAATTCTCTAAATGTCAAATTTCATGACCTTCAACTTTGAAGAAATTTAAAATGATTTGCAATCTCTATGTATGTTTTGTCTTTCTTATCTCGCTTTTAAGTGGGGCATTTGTTTTCTAATCTTACCACCGGATAACGTCAGGAAATTATCACTTCCTTGTTGTCGATGTATTTTTGCACTCGCTCCTGAATATTTGGACACTTGCACTGTAACTGATTCAAAACTAAAGGCAATTTTCATTCGGGACTGTAATTTTTTTTAAAGGAAAATAAGGTTAGAAACCCAGTTTATGTGACCTTGTATTATGATATCGCCCTTATTAAAATAAACTATTTTTCATTAATGTTTAATTTCCATTCTTATTTATAATATCTTGCCTATTATATTTATTAATCTAAATATCAAGCAATACTTAGTTTATTATTTGATTTTTAGTAGTGATTAATTATTCACAATGACTTACTGGTAATTATTCGCAATGTCAAGCTGTCCTTGCCGTTTATTATGAATAATGTCCTATTAATTATGATGAGTAGTAGTTAATGTTCCTTCTCCGTTATGCTAAAGAAACACATGTTTTGAAATCCTAACTATAACCGTTAATTTTGCTTGCGTAATGAAAGATTAATAGTGATATAACCGAAATAGTTTTGATTATTACACAATATGGTATATATATATATATATATATATATATATATATATATAATCAATTATTCTTGAGAAATTCTTTAATTAAGATGGTTTTCGTTATATTATTTATTTTATATATTTTTTTCGAGTTTACCTCTAAAGCCAGGAGCTATCTATAATTATAAAGAATAAAGACCATGCATTTCAGCATCTAAATCTATGGAAAACAATTCCTTTTTACGTTTTAATGCCTAAACTTTTCAAACATTGGTATGACTTCTGGTTATTAGGGCAAGAAGGATCTTTTAAAGTAAACTTCTGTAGTGGACATGAGAAAAGCCGCATGAGATTTAATATTAATATTATATGACTCCAATTTCTTTTTAAAAGTATTAATTTTTTTCTGTTTTTCTTGAAAAAAATTAATTTTGAAATATTTTTACTAAAAAAATATGTTAATTTCAATAATATTGGTAAGTGTATTGTTTCTGTCTGATGTCTTAGTAATATTGATAATATGTTATTTTTGAGTGAATTAAAATTTATTAACAAACAGAAGAAATCAACACATCTTTATAAGTATCTATTGTAAAATCTTATAAAAGTGTAAATGTGTTTCGCTGATACATTATTTATATAATATTTTACCGATACGAAATTTTATTTGAATTATGTACCTTCATTTAACAGAAAATTTTCTAATTGTTATGTTAATTTTTTTAGTCTTTTAATCAAAATTTCCAAGTATTTAAATTCATTGTCTATTTAAAAATGTCTGCTGAGTTTTTGAGTTTTATTCACACATTTTGCAAACTTTTTTCTTCTGAAGTTAAGTTTCGTTTATTTATTGTAACTGCTACTTACTTTAAAACGATTAATTGAATTCATTATTTGATTGATAAGCGCTTATGATTAAAAATAAATAAGGTACATAACAATCTAATGTTGTTGAATATGTAGACATTTCCATTTGCTTATTAATGCTATGCTTATTGTGCTATAATGAATCTATATATAATAAACACAATAAGAGCATAACATATTATTTAAGCATGTAAATAATTTAATTACAGATTTCCTATGTTTAATAATACCTGATGTTTAAAATAGAAGATGAATTTATGAGGAGACTTATATTGTTGAAATAAATGAATATTTTCATCTTTTAACTATGTTTGTTTTTAATGATAAATGTATATATGACATTTAATTTTTGAACACATAGAAATCTTCGCTTATGGTTAATAGCTTGATGCACTTATTTTGCTTAGAATACCACCGCTTATATTTAATAATGATTGATCTATCTATGATGAAAAGTTGTTGAAATATTTGTTTAACTTAAATTGTTTGTGCTATATCTGTGACGAGCTATTCTTAAATATGTGGACGTTGCCAGTAATGCTTGTTTAATGATGTATATTTTCTGTTTAATGATAAATATGGTGTGCATGAAAACATATTGTTTAATTATCTGCAAATTCTGTGTATTTAATTCTATTTTCTTTTACATTTAATATAATATATTAGTTATTTTGAATAATTCCGTTTATTAACAATAAATTATTTATCTATTGTTGAAATGCTTTGAAGTTTTCTAGATTTGAAGCATATAAATATGTTATTTCTGTGAATTAAAAGCTTACCACATAAACTCTGTTTACTATGTTATAAGTTATTTACTACCTAGCCTCCAAAATATCCCCAGAATTTTGGCACTCGTCACTTCCTGGGGCAAATGTGTTTTAATATTTCAAGGAAAAAAATTTGAATTTCGAAAAATATATATATATATATATATATATATATCGACGTATACAATTTTTTGATGTTTACTATTTACTTTGTTTTGTTCAAAATTATATTTTGCATTAGAAATTAAAATTCACCAATACAAAATCAAAACTAAATAAGATTGTGGAACACCTGAAGAATTTTTATAGATACAATCTCAAATAATGAATTTTTTCAATTGAAATCAAATGCATTCCCTGTTAGTGGCTTATTAGAAAAAACGTAAACACGTTCGTAACCGGGAACCAACAACCAGGCAACCAACCTTTCAAAAATTGAAATAAATGTAGATAACTTTATTCTTTTTAAAAAAAAAAAATTAGCCTGAGAGCCTCGGAGGAAACAGGATCGAAAATATTACTTCGCCTAGTTAAGCATAAATGACCAACTTTTAAAGAAAAAAAAAACACTTCTTTTTTTAAGCAAGAAAAGTTCTGGAATGGATATTTTTTAATTTATCAAATCACAAGCAATTTTACAATTAATTCGAATCAATGTTTACAGTAACCACAAAATTTCGTTTTAAATCATATCCTTTTTGTTTCAAGCTAGCCAGGGACCAACAACCAGAAACGGCAATTAAATGACAAGTGAGATGTTTTGAGTTATTTTCCTCCAATTAGCCAAGATAATGATTGGTACCTATGTCATTTATTTCTGGAATAAAATAATATTTTCGTGTTTATCAATCAATCGTTTTGTCCTTGTAAATTGTAAATAGAAAATTTATCCTTCCTGCTCATCAGAGGAAATGCCACTGTACACTAAGTTTAGGGTGACCTCATGTAAATCTTTTGGAAGCATTTATAATTAATTGGGATACAAAATTAATTCAGTTTTACAGATTATACTTTAACTAGGCATTAAAATAGGCTAATTAAAAAGTTGTTATAAATTTAATCTTCAATTTTTAAAAATACGCTTTCCAATTGCATATATATATACTTATTATAAATAGGTATGCATAAATATTTTATAAAATATGTTATAAATAAATTACCTATATTTTAGTTCATTCCCCAGTTTGTAAGCTCCATGGTTTTATTTATAAAAGAAATCATTTTTGACTTTTCAAAAAGTCCAAATATTCTTTTAGATCAATAAAAGTTGACATTTAGGCGTGCAGTTTTATTTATACAGGCATTTAAAAATCGCCATATATATATACATTTTTAATTATTAAAATTGCTACAGTAGAAAGATATATTTGTCCGGCAAATATTTTTTACTATATTGTACTTTAAAAAAAAAAAGAATAAATCTTTCTAGAAATTTGAAACAACAAATTTTGAGAAATCAGTACTCAAAACGATCACATTTGGCAACAATAACTGCAATATATTCCTAAACAAAGAATCATGCACATACAATACTCGCGTTTCTGCAATATAATCGGATCGATCCTAGAAACTGGTTTATGCTTTTGCTTGGCAGCCATTGACAAGATGTCTCCTGTTGGTGACAGGTCTGGAGTACGTGCTGACCATAAGTAAAATATCAATCAAATCCTGTATAGTACCAAAAATATACAGTAGGGCACTACATTACTCAAAAGCAACGTTTGCAAGACCCGAACAAAGCTAGAACACAGACCTTGATATAATAGAAATGCAATAAATACTACTCAAAATGGTATCAGTACAAAGAAGTGAACAGAGAACGTGCATCAGGTGGCACCCCATGCTATTACTCAAAAGGATGGACAAGCATCATGATATAGAACGCATGCTGGAAAAGTGCATGCATCACGATGCATTCGATTAAGAATGCCCCCAATATTAGGTTAAAGATAAAACCGGGATTCACTTGAAAACATTCTATTCCTTCAGGCAAGTTCATCGTGAACTACATTATTGAATACATTCCCATTTGATGTGTAGTGTCAGGGGTAAACCAAAACAATGATCGCCCAAATGCCAGAAGATGTTATTGAGAATGTCAACAAATGTTTCATTCAGGCAGCTTTTCTCTTGTAACTATGACTCCGTGTCTCAACTCAAATCACGTGTCCCGCAATTCATGATCATAATTCTCAATCATTTGAGCCGAATTACTAAATGAATGATTAATACTCTATACTTTGAATCAGTTGTTCGTGGATCCGATTCCCACCTTGAGCGTGTGCATTTGTAGTGGTTTAAAAGCCACTTTAAACTGCAACCGGAATATACCAAATTTATTCATTCCTTTTGAAGCATTCAGCAACCAAAAAAATTTTTTTTCAAATGAAAAAAAGTTGGAAATTACTCAGAAAAAAGTCTGGACGATAGGGGGTGGAAGATCAAATTTTTTTCCTTTAAATCGAAATAGAATTCTAAAACAATGAGATTGTTGTGAAGTACAGCTCCTGCAGATAGTACTACTCGTCTCTTAATTCCCTATCTAATTACTCATCGTTGACAAAAATGAACTGTTGACCGACAAGGAAACAAAATCTGCTATTAGTGACAGTAAAGCGCTGGGATACAACACGGTGTCCCGTATGATCGTTCTGCATCCATCGATTTTAATTCTCCAGACACCCATGGTATTTTGTTCGACAAGAGCACCTATACTGCAATAAGATAAACTGTAATCCCAGTAGGTTACTAATTTCTGAGCTTAACTCCCACCTCGGCATCGATTATTTTAAAGATTTATAATCCATTTTAAACTATAAATCCTGGTCTAATTATCCTAAACTAAGATCTTAAGCAAAATAATGGGCACAGGTGCCGTATAATCCAGGATGCCAAATTATGAATTTAGTGATTTTTTGGGCGGATTTTCTTATGTATCTGGTAACCTGGTTTTTATTACGTCATAGATATGGAGACATATATAAATTATGCAGAAAATTCTATTTTGGCATTCCTAGTATTTACGCCATCGTACACGTTATGATACGTCATCTTGGCAACAT
Source organism: Latrodectus elegans (assembly GCA_030067965.1). NCBI lineage: Eukaryota > Metazoa > Arthropoda > Arachnida > Araneae > Theridiidae > Latrodectus > Latrodectus elegans. The sequence continues at coordinate 85,203,825 of CM057816.1, forward strand.
TTCTTCATCGCCAAAAAAAATTCAGAATTTGGAACCCTGGATTATACGGCCCCTGTGCCAAAAAATGTTATCCTAAGCAAAAAAGTGATTGTTGAACAAGCAAAGTAAACCAAATCCAGTATGTTGTAATTCGACCTCTATCAACAACAGAAGAATCCTTGTTAGTATTTTTCTTCTCCAGACATGTGGCATTAGAGAATAATTTTCCTCTAAGTAATAACGTATGTATGTTTATGTATATTATATATTTATGGATCTGTATGCGTACATATATATGTGTGTGTGTGGTGTGTGATATAAATATGATATTTTACTTGTTTAACTCGTTTATTGCTTAATTTTTTTTCAATAGCAGATTGTAGACAGTTACAACTGCAACAGAGTCTATTAATCTATTGTTCCCTGAAACCCAAGGAACCAGCCAGAAACAGCGACCTCTTAGCCACCGAGGCGTTGCCCCGGGTGCACCACCACCATCGCACCCTCACCCATGCCATAGGGACCCGTTTATAGGGTAGGCATCATTCATACTTCATTCACACGCACAAGGAAAGAACAAAGCCTGGATGGAGAGAGAAAGTACATCCATGCCTGAACCGGGATTCGAACCCAGGACCTTCCTATCCGTAGTCAGACACGCTGACCACTAGACAAGTTGGCCGGCATTGCTTAATTGTTGTATCGACGAATTTAAATTCAGTGTGAGAAAAAATATCGTCATTTTTACTAATCTGTATTTTGCAAACATTCAAGATTGTATTAGTATTCAGCCAATATACTTTAAACCATTATGTTGGATAAGGAAACTAATTTGAATGCATTTTCAAAGGTATAATTTATTTAACTAGATTTTAAAATGATATACTCAGCTACATCCAGTGGACACTACATCATTTTTCAAATGATGTCAAAGCAAGAAAATTGCAATGTCGTTTCTTGAATACGGAATAAGGATCTAAAATAAAAACCGGTTGAAAAAATTTGCATGTTTAAAAATTCTGAGCTTTCTGTTCTTCTTTCGGAGCTCTTCTGTAGTTGTGATGTATGGAGGTTATTCCTTTAAAAGTAATTTCATTTTTCATTGAACTGTGAGATTATTTTAACTGAATTAATAATTTCTGTCATATAGAATTTTATATTTTTTGTTACTGAAATTGCTTTAAAAAATTTTCGCGGCTGAATAGCAAAAATTTCTTTAGTGTAAAGTGTGTGTTCCATAGCCACTTTATGTTTTTTGTGGCATTTTCACACACAGCTTTGCTGGCAGCAGAATGTTTACCATTTTGGTCTGCATTTTATCAAGATAATAGCTGAATAGCTACCACTCTGGCCTTTAGGTGATTCAGTTGGTAGCTGAATGATTACCACTGACTTCTGGTAATCAAGTTGGTAAACGATATTGTTATCTTTCAGTTTATCGAGTTAATTCCTGAATAATATTGTTGTCTTTCAGTGGATCGAGTTGGTTCTTAAGTAATATTGTTGTCTTTCAGTGGATCGAGTTGGTTCTTAAGTAATATTGTTGTCTTTCAGTGGATCGAGTTGGTTCCTAAGTAATATTGTTGTCTTTCAGTGGATGTTGCCATTCAGTGGATCGAGTTGGTTCTTAAGTAATATTGTTGCCATTCAGTGGATTGAGGTTTGTTCTTAAGTAATAGTGTTGCCATTCAGTGGATCGAGTTGGTTCTTAAGTAATATTGTTGCCATTCAGTGGATCGAGTTGGTTCCTGAGTAATATTGTTGTCTTTCAGTGGATCACAAATTGGTTGCTAAAAATGATTGTTGTTCTGACCTCAGCTGATCAAATCGTAGCTGAGTAATTAGTCTATTTACTTCCAGTTTAGCAGAACCATGTTCATAAGCAGTTCATGGTTTCGATTTTCAGTTTTAAGATAATTTCTTAAAATAATTTGCTATATCGATTTAATATGATCTCTCTATCTAGGCAGCTATCTTGTTCAAAATTGACAGTGCAGCAACGAACATTTCAACTCTTCAGAAAGTTTTATAAATTTATTATAAAAAATTTTTACCCTAACTTTCCACACACACAATCGCAGAATTTTCTTTCCATAATTAATATCCTAAATCTTTCCATACTTTAAGCCTTACTTTTTGTATTCTGTTTGTATCTGAAAAACTAATTTTAAATAAGATACAACCTTTGCATAATTATATTATTTTCATTAAACCTTCACACACTTTTATTTGTAAAGTTTCTAATGCTGTTGAAAACTTAATAAAATAAGAAAATTATTGCCATTTAACATTCAATTATGGAAATAATTTTTTTTAATTAAATATATGCGACAGTTTTAAGCATTTGATAAAATTTAATTTAAAACTGTTGAAAAGTATTCAGCGGAAAGATTCCACATTTCAATAAAAAAAATGTATGAAGGTTTCATAATTGTCTTTTAAAAAACTTGTGTTGTTTGAAGAAAATGAAAATGTCTAGTTTTATTTTTCAAAAAAGAAACTATATAAATAAATATTTTTGATTTGTGAATTGAAATAAATATATAAAAAAACACTTTATCCGCTTAAAGAAATAAAAAATACTTAACGTTTTCTAAGATTAAAGAATGCATTAAATTTAAAATGTAAATATGTAAATAAACTTGCAGTCTAATATATTGTATGATATGAAAAAAGAAAGATAAAGTAAAAAAAGTAATTTGCCGCTTCAATTAAGAGGTATTTAATTAATTTTTATTCAGCACAAAATATTTTATATTCAAAATATTTTTTGTCCTGTAAAAGCTTGTCTTTAATCTTTCACAAAAACATTTTTAAATATTTTTTGTTGACAGTAATTAATGCATTCTTTGCATTATTCTATGAATATATAAAACCTCAGAGCTAAGTAACTTGTATTTTTATTAAAAGCCTAGAGTATTTTCTAAACAGTATATATTTTTAATGCATTTAAAAAAAAACAAACTTAAAAATAAGAAATGGGCTGGATTAATATTGTTATGCTATAGTCCATGATTTGTGTATATTATTGGATAAAAATGATTTTTCCTAAATCTTATATCATTTTTGCAAATACTTAAAGTAAGTGAAATCTTTATAAAGTCAAGAAATGCCAATGTAATTATATTAAATAATATTGAAATTCATTATCTGACTATTATAACAATAGATTAAGGAACAAAGAGAATTGATAGCAATCAGTGAGATAAAAGAAATAACTGATATTAAATTTTTATTTTGCTTATCCTTCCTTCTATATTAAACTTATATTTCGATCATTTCTAGTTCTTTTTTAATGGTTGTAACTAAGCAAAATAACGTGACAGGGGGCGTACAAGACAATTTAGCCTTAGTTAAAGCATTTGTCGTAACTGTGTTGTACCTCTTTAAAATATAAACGACAGGTTAGCAGTTTTCGATTCTACAATTCGTGGGTTTTATTTTCACAGACAGACAAAAAAAAAGAGATTTAACATCAATGTATAACATAGATTTACGTGACGGATCATTATTCTGTAGTATATAACATGCAAACAAACCCATGATGACTTTATGCCCTTGTAGAAAAAATTGAGGGGGGGGGGTTGCATCAACACTTTTTTTTTCACAACGTTCAAAGATCATTTGAAAAAAATGTTTGTCCAACAAAGTCATGAAGGCTGTTTACCCAATAGGCATGTAATCTTAGACCTATGTATCAGTCTATAAAAATAACCATTTTAAATTATAACTATTTAACTTCTACCAAAATGATCAATCGTAAATTGCAACAGCTAGAAGTATAATTTTCGCTGTCTTTATCTAAATAAAATCCTTTTTCTCTTTGGCCACTGATATTTTAGTTGAGAAGGACTGCACAAAATGCAATGAAACTTGTATCGGATAGTGGATTTTGGTTAGTTTAGTACACAGATTATATTTCATTTCGAGTTTTTGACTATAGAATTTATAATTAATTTATACCATAGTTAAAGTTTATATGAAATCCTATTAAGTTACCTAAGCATAATATTAATTTAAGTAATGCCACACCCGTATTCTAGAAATCTTCTGGTTTCAGTAACGAAGGTGTTCTCTTCGTACCCTTTAAAGATTGTAATTGTATTGCTGAATGTAAAGAAGAAATAGATACGTCATCGAATCTTTCTGTACATTTCCATAGTGTTATTATGAAAAAAATAATGATATTTATTTATTTTGTTAAAATTTTAGAAAAATTTTGTTCACCTTTTGTCCACCGCCTCAAACTTGACGTTGTTCATTTTCTTACATTGTGGGTTGAAAGCACATTGGAGCGTGTAAAATTAATGTACTCCAGTAGTTCAGTATAATAACTTATTCAATAGTAAAGAATAATTTTTAAAAATTATACAATTCATTGCAATTATTATTAGATTAGATGCTCTGCGCGCAAGACCTCATTTCGTGAAGCCAAACAGCATTTCGAATAAAGTTAAATAAATAATAATTATCGTATAAAAATGGTAAATATCGTTATTTTTCCAAATTACGAAAGTGGGACTCATTTCTGTCAATATTTTACCGAGCTTCGGGGTTCATGTCGATTGAGAGTTGAATAAAACAGCCACTCAATGAACACATGACTTTTATTCGTAAAAATTCCACTAGGTGCACCAGCCATAACAATCACAACTATACAACTACAATTCGTCAGATACAATAAGTAACAGCTTCCAATTACAGGTCTCAAATCCTCAGGCTGAGAACAGCTTCTCTAGACTAGCAGTCTCGACTAATCGTCTTCTCTCACTGTCTTTACAAAAACTAACGCCCTTCTATGTCGGGCTGCGGTATTTATACTTGACTAGGCGGGGAAATCTACGAGTTTCGCCAAGGTTCTGAAAGCTTCTAGGCTATCCCGCTAAATATTGGTCCTAGAGCTTAGGTGATGGATGTTTGCAAAAGTATCTATCTTCGCCAAGAATCTCGCCAAGTTTTTTCGCCAAAACATCGCCAAGTCACCAAATCATTAGAAAACCCGCTTTTAACGTATAACACGTCTAAATACCGCAGTTTTTGCCCAAAATGGGAGTATTTCCGATCTGTCTTAGATATTTTAAGACAAATACAATAATTATTTATAAATTTGTAACATCGCCCTCCCCTCTCAAGAACTGCAGGTCCCGGGCAGTACAATCCCCTGATAGGTGGCCAAATTTAATATAAAAGAATTTAAAGAGGATACAGAACACATTACATACACAAGCAATTAAAAATACAAATACAAAAAAATAGAAAATATTAAAATTATCTATACTATTTACAAAGAGACTATGGTCTAATTTTTACTTTACATTACGATAAGGAGCTAATCTATCATAATGTACTACCTTTGGTTTTGAAGATGATTTACATTTGTTATACAAACCACGACGTCATTCAGTCTTTTTAGGACTGTGTAGGGACCTTCCCATTTGGCTTGCAACTTTGGAGAAAGTCCTTTACGTCGAATCGGGTTCCACAACCAAACTTTATCACCTTCCTGAAATTCATGTCATGTCACTCTTGTGTCATACTTTGTCTTCATTCTTTCGGTTGTCAGGTTGATTCGGTCTCGAGCAAAGTTATGGGCATCTTCAAGACGTGCCTGAAAGTCTCGAAGGTATTCCTCTGGCGATGAAGATGTATCCGTCGGACGACCAAACTGAAGGTCACAAGGGAGACGAAGTTCGCGACCAAAGAGCATTTGTGATGGAGTATATCCATTAGTCTCATGGACAGCACTGCGATATGCAAACAGAAACAGCGGTAGCTTCCAATCCCAGTCTTGCTGAGTTGTGGAAACCATGAGTGAGAGATTATTCACGATGGTTCGGTTAAACCTCTCTACTATGCCGTCCGATTGCGGGTGTAATGGCGTGGTCTGCGTCTTGTCTATTTTGAGAATTTGACACATTCCTTTAAACACAGCAGAGGTGAAATTTGTCCCTTGATCTGAATGAATTTGTAAGGGTGCGCCGAATCTGGAAACCCATTGCTGCACTAGAACCTCGGCTACTGTAGTCGCTTCTTGATCAGGGATTGAAAATGCTTCAGGCCACTTAGTAAAGTTGTCCATGACAATTAGGATGTATTTGTTGCCATTTGAAGATCGTGGTAAAGGACCCAAAATGTCCAATGCTATCCGCTCAAAAGGTGCTCTTACATTGTACCGCTGCAACCTTCCTCGGCTACGTTTCTTTGGTCCCTTACGTGCCGCACAGTCATCACAAGATTAGCACCATTTCTCTACATCTTGTCTAATTTTGCTCCAATAGAAACGTTCTCGAACTTTCTGTAGAGTCTTCATTACTCCGAAGTGGCCTCCAGTTGAGCTACTATGCAATTCTTTCAAAACATCTGAAATTCTTGATTTTGGAAGAACAAGCTGCCATTTGAAATTATGTCCATCATCGGACTCCCATTTCTTGTATAACACGCCATTTCTAATATGGAGTGAATCCCAAAGAGCCCAATATTGTTTAGTAGCATGACTGTAGGTGGAGATGTCCTCCCAACTTGGTTTCATACTGGAAGATTCTTTTAATTCAAAAATTGGATTTATATCTGGGTCTTCTTTTTGGACTTCACAAACTCCTTCATCACTCCATGGGTCTGGTTTCAATGGCGGTTAAACAGTAACTTGGCGTACCGAAGGATTTACTAATCGATAGTTCTTCTCTACTCTAGAATAATATCGGCAGCTTCCATTGCACCGTTTCCTTAATAAAGCATCAGCATTTCCATGAAGAGTTCCTTTGCGATGACGTATTTCAAACTCTAGGATTCGTTGAATGCTTCCCTTCTGTGGTGGAAGATCATTTCCACCATCTTTTGATTTTGGACAGTCTCTTCGGACGTGTCCGACTGCACCGCAATTCCAACACTGAATTTTCGTGTTTCTGCCACCTTTACTCATTTCTAAGCTACGGAATTTTCGCCGCAGATCTTCAATTTGTTTTCTTAGATCATAGTCGGAATCATTAGCAGAGACGGCTCTGATTGAGTGCCGGTCTTTACGCGTGGCCTGCTGGGCAGCCTCTATCTTAAGTGCGTTGTCTAGGGCAGTTCCAATATCTTTGACATCGGCGAGTCTAAGTGCTTTCTGTATCTCCGGATCCTGCACACTATCGATGAAGTGATGGAGAGCCAGATCTTGACGTGTCTCAGTTGGGCAGTCCGAAAATGCTAGATTGGAAAGTCGCTGAATAGCGGCATCCAATTCTTGCAGACTTTCATCCGCTTTTTGATAACGGAACTTTAATTGTAGTCTGCTATATTCTTTAGTGCACTTTTCTCCAAACCGCAGCTCAGGCGCACTCGATAGGGCTTGGAAATAGTACCTCTGCTCTTCCGGAAGCGTCTCGAGGATGTCGGCCGCGTCTCCTCTTAAAAAAAACCGCCAGGTGAAAAGCTTGGGCTCGGGGATTCCATCCATTAGCTTCTACTACCATCAAAAACTGGTCTCGTATACTGGCTAGGATGATTTTCCATTGAATGTTCAGAGCTTAATCGTGGCTAGGGAAGGCATAAATGCCACATTGGGTTCCTCATGTCTGTTTGACATTTGTTTCTTCAAGCTTTCAATCTCCTTATTCATTTTGTCTAATGCTTCTTCAACGTTTTCTTCTATCTTCAAAACTTTAGTTTCAACTGAAATTACCTTATCTTCCATTGCATTCATCTTCTCCTGAATGATGTTGGAGAATTCTTATTCAGCACTTACAATGTCCTTCTTAAATTCCTTTTAAACTACTCCTGTCCAGATTTTATCTCTTTCATTCATCTCGGTTTTAATCTTTTCGTGTCCAGCTTTCATGTCTACTTGCCTAGCTTTCATCTCTTCTTGCCTAGCTTTCATCTCTTCTTGCCTAGCTTTCATCTCTTCTTGCCTAGCTTTCATCTCTTCTTGCCTAGCTTTCATCTCTTCTTGCCTAGCTTTCATCTCAGCCATCTGTTCCGCTAATTTTTCGAGAAGACTTTTCATTAAATCCATATCCATTTTTCTTGTGACACGCTGCATCAACTCTTCAATTCCGCTTCTAACATCAGTTGTACCGAGCTTCGGGGTCCATGTCGATTGAGAGTTGAATAAAACAGCCACTCAATGAACACATGACTTTTATTCATAAAAATTCCACTAGATATACCAGCCGTAACAATCAATTATACAGCTACAATTCGTCAGATACAATAAGTAACAGCTTCCAATCACAGGTCTCAAATACCTCAGGCAGAGAATAGCTTCTCTAGACTAGCAGTCTCGACTAATCGTCTTCACTCACTGTCTTCACAAAAACTAACTTCCTTCTATGTCCGGCTGCGGTATTTATATCTGACTTGGCAGGGAAATCTACCAGTTTCGCCAAGGTTCTGAAGGCTTCTAGGCTATCTCGCTAAATATTGGTCCTAGAGCTTAGGTAATGGATGTTTTCAGAAGTATCTATTTCTCGCCAAGTCGCGCCAAGAATATCGCCAGCTATCGCCAAGTTTTCTCACCAAATCATTAGAAAACCCGCTTTTAACGTAGAACACGTCTAAATACCGCAATGTTTGCCCAAAATGTAAGTATTTCCGATATGTCTGAGATATTTTAAGACACATACAATAATTATTTATAAATTTGTAACAATATAAATTCAATACTCTGTCCACGGAGATAACAGTCCTCTTGCTTTCTATTCAACAGTTCGTGCTTTCGAATCCCACCTGGAGCATGAATATTTGTAATGATTCGATTTCATTGTAAATTAATAGTTTCCTGTCGCAACAGAATATGTGTCAAAAAGATGAGGACGGAACCCAGTTCATTTTTCAGCAAAGACCGGTATCCAGTTCTAGACAGTTTCAAAGAACATTGTCACGCCACTAAGCCAAAATAAGCTCCTCAGTATTATTTGAAACGTATTTCTGCAGTCTTCGTTAGATTAAAAAGTAAAGATTCTTCTTACAGGTCAATGAAAGGCTGGCACAGATGCCGTATAATCCAGGATGCCAAATTCTGAGTTTGGTAATTTTTTGACGCTTTCTCTTATGTATCTATCAACCTGGTTTTTATTACATCATAGATATGGAGACCAATAAGAATTATACAAAAAATCTATTTTGGCAATTCGAGTATTAACATCATCGCAAATCTCACAATACATCATCTTGGAAACATTTTTTCATCGCCAAAAATATTTAGAAACTAACATCCTGAATTATCGGCATCTGTGCCGAAAGGTTCAATATCAATCTTTGTTGAACAAATCAAGTTAATTGTGCTCCCTGGATACACATCTGCTGAAATGGGTGTATGAGGATTTTCATCGTCTCTTTCCTTGTGACTCATAAATGTTGGTCACTGTCTAAAAAAAAAAAACCTCCCTAAAGGGGGTTGATACTATGTCCTAGGTGTCGAAAACACCTTACAATATGTTACATTATTCATTACAGTGGTAAATTTTTTCTATTTATACAGGCGCAAACTTGGGATCTCCCACTCTGACGAACACAAGCCGAGCTGGCAGCCGAGTATTCATCGCTCCGTTCAACAGTTCTTGAGATCCATTAGAGTTCGACGTGATTGCTGGGGTTTCGAAATCCACTAAAGAGTAGTATCCAATCTAGTTAGCTCTCGTGTGCAACACAAGACCATTGAGCGACACGCGAATCAGATTGACGAGCACATCTGAGCTGGGACAATGTGATTAAAATATTTTATCAACGTTTGTAGTTAGTCTTAAATTCGATTCCTACTAGCGGCGTCCGTGCTTTTAGTTGTGTCGAAACCCTTTTTTTAACTGTACTTTCCTTGTCAAACTAGACCTATTGAGCATGTGAAAATTACCGCAGAAAGGTAAACTAGATAAAACATAATCTTACCGCGATGAGATTGGAATTCATTGTTTGTAAATTTTTCAAACTTATTAAAATGCTTTTCTCTATATAATATGCGTTATTCTTATTTTATATTTATAAGATACGACGATACAGTTATTTTTGTTTTAATGTTTTTAAAATGGATTTTAATTTAAAACGAAAATATTTTCCTGTATTTAGACGACTTTTTTCAATTTGCAAACACCCCATTTGCAAAGTAAAAAATAGATTGAAAGTTAACGGCAAGTTTTTGTAAGGATGTTATTTTAAGATAATCAAATTCCGTGTTTACATAAAACGCTGTGTAATTTTTTGAGCATAAAAATAAATAAGAATTAAATCTTAAAAGAATCAAATTTTTCACCAAATAAAAAAAAAATTCTACATTTATGTGAATTTTTTAAATGTTATTTTGAGACCCAAGAAAGAATCGAAAAGTTGTAGATAAAAATAGAAAACTAAAGGTTCAATTCTTTATTCACGCGCGTTCTTGCAAAGCCGGCTTAGGAACTTAGAGAACTCAGACTAACGCGAAATCGGGGCATAAGCTACAATTTATGTATGGAAACTGACACCTGTTGAAAGGGATAGAGTAAAAAATTCAAATAAAACACGTACATTGACGAAGCTTCCGTGATGCTCGCCGAATATTATACGAAAACCTTTTATCTCATGAAACATTTTTATACAAAATATGCAGAATTATATGGATTTGCGTTGAAAAGAAAGTACCATACAATAAACTATGAGTTAGGGATGATTAAGTTATGAATTAGAGAGTTAAGGAACTAGAATGAATTTAAGCATTTCTTGTATCTTGAAAAGGAATACTAAGAAAAAGGAATTTTATATTTAATAATATATTACTAAATTTACAATTTTTTTTTTTTTAAATTTCTGGACTTTTAGAATATTCTTGTTTTTACACGTTCTTGATTCAACATTTTCTTTCTCTTCTGACAAACGTTTATCTTAAACGTTATCTCTCTTTTCTTCTCCGAGTAGCCAGATTAGCGCTCGAATGGTTCAGTTCAACAGTTCGTGGGTTCAAATCCCACCTTGAATTAAGAAATTTTTAGTGGTTCAGAATTCATTTTAGAGTATTGTTCTATTTAACTCTCGTATGCAAAAATGACCTTTAGTTGGGAAACAACCCAAATCATATATTTTTCATGTAATGAAAGTGCCAAAAAATTTTAGTCTTTTCTTTAAAATGTTAAAAGAAAGGGGGAACCATAGGCTTTTGTGAAATTCGTGTCACCTTTAGAGATAAGAATCAGAAGGATTCAATACGAGACCATCGTACAAAGGTGTCTTACACATATTAAATTTGTCATCCGTATCAAGATTTAAAATTTCTTGAAGACAGCTAGTTTTTTCATTATATATTCCTTAACCTAATAACACTTATAGAGTTTTATTGAATGCACGATAAAAATAGACTTGCTGTGGCTGGGAGTTGGAAATAAACTTAGGTTCCTGTTTCAATCCCAGCCACCGCTGACAGTAGAAAAACTATAACTTAACTCCCTAAAGTAATAACTATATATGAAATTTCCACTTTTTTAAAATTATTTTTAGCTATTCCGCTATTAAGAATATAGTTTCAAACACGAACAGTGACACTATGTTTTAAATCTATATAAATGAATGTCTGTATGCTCGCTGAATTTTTGTCTGGAATGTATTGAGAAAGGCGTCAATTACATGTTGGTCTCTGCTTTAAAACGTTAGCCCTGTTTGGAAAATCTGATTTTACCATTGATGAAATCTGATTAAGCGCTTGTAATTAATTTAAATTAAAATTTAAATCTAATTTGTATTACTTGCAAACTTGCTTGCAAATGTGATGTACACAATTACTGAACTCTGCCCTCTTCAAAAACGTAGACGTGTAATTCGTATATCCCTTTTAAAATTGCTATAATCACTTGAGAAGGGTGCTTCAATTTTACATATTATTTGTCTCTTTTTCTACATTCCCACAGCAATTTTTTTCCCATTTTTATTAAATTATTATTCTTTTGGCTGCAGTGATTGTCATTACGCTTTTTTTTTTTTTTTTTTCAAGACGTCGCTAGTTAAAAGGAAATAGGACGCGGATGAAAACAATTCTAACTTCAATGCGTTTAATGACTTCGTAACTATAAGAAACTTTTCCTTCTCATTTAATTTGTTTTAGTTGATATCTACGTTGGACCTCGTTTCGTAAAGCTAAACATTTTGAATGAATAAATAGTAAATATATGATAAAAAGAAATCCTCGCTCTGTTATGTAATATCTTTAGTTCTCTGCAGAGTTTTTTAATCATTCTAAATCAAAATGAAAATCTTTTCCTCAATCAAAACCTATTTTTCATCACAAGTATTCTTTAAAGTATTGTGATAAATAAATACGCGTCACATACTAGTGTTATTTTTGTCTTGTTTGTTAGTTTCGATGTTCAGAACTTACAATCTATTGCTTTAATAAGATTGCGAAATTGCATAACACTTTTCTTTTCATTTTTTTCCCCTTTACAAAATTAATCGACTCGTGACTCGAATTCATAATCGCCGATTCGATGAAGGTCCGCAGTTACGTCGAAAGCTCGCCAAGGTCATAATATTTATGACTATCTCTTCTCCCATGATTTGTGCGCTTCAACGTTGGCTTTATTTACTTAAAACAAGGAAATATTCGGCGATATTCATCCGCGGTTTCTTTTTCTGTCATTTTCCCTAGTTCGCGTCATGTAAAGTTCGTCGGGTCCCACACATGCGTGGTGGTTGCTTTCGCCAAACCCTACCTTAAGTAAGTGACTGACCATTTTTTTAATTTGTTTATATTTAGATTTGCAGGAATAAAAGTGGATATTTTGTTTTGAAATGCGCATGGTTATTTGGCGACATATTTCCTTCTCAAATGTTTCCAAACAGAGTGAGGATAAAAGGAAAATATCGCCTATGGCAATGGATATTACTTTATTTATGATAATATTTCCTCTAAAATAAGTATATATTGACTTTTTTTTTAAAATTATTATTAAATTGTGTAAGGTTTTTGTAAAAGATGTCTCATTTTTAATATTTAATATAACAATTTAAAATATAGACCTGTATATCATTTATTTATAGAAATAATTCACATTCTTTTTTAAATGTCATTTTTTTATGTAGATCGATTTATTTTACCATTTAATAGAGCATATATTTTAGGCATTTCGATAACATGAGTCATTAATTGTAGACGGTATTCTGTTCTAATTTGAACATATTTTCTTAATCGTTTGTATTAAACACTTAGTAGAAAGATGGTTTGCGCCCTAATTCTTCAACAATCATATAACTTCATGCATATTAGCATCTGAATTGGCTGGTTGTTTTTGGTCTTTACTTTAATAATTTACTGGTTCGATTCCTGTCTTGGTCGTGATTTCTCGAATAGTTAGTAATTAAATTTACGGTAAGCTGAACTCACATGCAAAAACCGACCATAAAAAGTGACAAGTATATGAAACCATGTGACATAATGCCACGATATATTTTTCTTCGGGAATTTGTGAGAAATATCACTTTCAGATGGAAAGCTTAATTAAATTGGTGAACTAGAGACCAAGATTATACCCATTATAACCGACATGTCTTTCCATTCTTGTCTGCAGTTAATAATTTTACCGTTCTTGGTGCATTAAAGAAGGTACATATGAATCAGTCTATGAATACTTTTCGAACCAAAAGAGTTTATTACGGTGGTTTAGAATTCGTTTCAAACTAAGCCCCAAGCGATTGTGCTTAGTTCTCGTAGTAAAAAAATAACAATAAATCGGCCATTTATTCAAACAACTTTGATAATAAGCTGTATTCAGATTTTTTAAGAAAATACGGAAAAACATTCAAGCATTTATCTCGACAAATGTGCGTATACAAGAGCTAATTCACACACCAACTAACACTACTTGTCCGCATCTAGGCCAACCTACGTAGGCCGGGTCAGAAGTACACCAACACTACCAAGAACAATTGCAATTAGAACAACACCAATAAGACAAATAACATAATAACAGACAAATAAAATAAATACACTTCACAAAGTTAACTGTTTGATAAACCCACAAAAAGTACCAGTGAAACATAGCAGAGTACTCATTAAATGTAAGGACACCACTCAGAAACAACTAGTACAATAGACACTGGAAAACAGCAAAACTAATGTTGTGGATTCACCAATGCAGAGAATAATTGTCTTTAACGTTCCAAATAAGGTTGACGACACTGAGTCACTAAGTAGACTACACGAGGAACTTAACACCAATCAATCAAAGTTTCCTATTAAAGTAGTTCAAATTAAAGCATATTGCAGATTTGCAGCAGTATGTAGTAGATATAACATCGGCATACTTACTGGCTAAGCAATACTTTTTTGTCTTTAATAGGTCAAATATTGAATACTTTATAACTATCTCACGCTGCTGTAAATGTGAAGTTTTGGCCATACCGTCAACCAATGTAATTAGTGCGTGAAATTTGGCGGACAGCATAGGACAGAAAATTTCACTCTTAGACACACGTGCATCAATTGCGAATTGGCTAATGACAAACATAGCACACACTACAAAACAGACCATCCAGTTTACTCCAATAGAGTGTACATATTGCAGATATACCACGTGTGTCGGATCAGTAACATCACTACAAGAAGACACTAAACACAATTTTTGTTTTGCGACTCAGGTGCTGGTAAGTGAATTAAAATACACTCAATCTTAAAGTAAAAATATAAAATTTAAACAACAGTATCTTCTTATCTAACTAAAAAATAAAACAACCTAAACAAAAGAGTAGATTTCGTCAAAATTAATAACCTGAAATATCTAGTAATTCACTAAGGTAGTTCACAAAAGTTGCACTGTGTTTTTAAATGAAGATAGTTACATAACACAACACAAAAATACGGATTCTGCATTTTAACGTGTACAACAGTAGAGCAGCAACTACACTAGCAGCAGCGTACATTGGAACAATACCAGAGAGATACTCTCGCTTCAAGACTCATACATTAGTAATAATAAGCTGCATTGTTTTGCAAATAGTTGGACATACAGTCACTCTATCAATAAGTAAGCGTGGATAGCATTCACCGAACAGGTTATTGCTAATTTACTACCACCAGCAGAAACTTCAGTCTTCTCGATGTTGACAACACAATGTGATATTACAATATGAACACTATATACGAAATCATACGGAAATTTGGCGGAAGCCCTCCAAAAATAGTCGCACTCTATTGATCATACATGCCCATTTATCTTGTGATCAGATCGGAATGCAAAGTAACAATTTGGAGATACAACTTTGAAGATGACTGAGGTATAACGCTAATTGATTTCTTAATAAAGCACGGTCTACAGAGGGAAAATCAAGCAGATAATTTACCAACTTTCCACGAGCACAGGGAAATCCAAATTTTATAATAGCCAATACCTGTGTTTTGTCTGTAATCTCCTATTAGACAATAGTAGACACGCACAAGATGAGTGACCATAACTACATTCATTTCTACATAGAATTATAACGGAACAAAAATTAAGAGCACTAGGCCGAATACAAAATTCAGTGATCTCAATAATTTTAATAGAAAGTTCAAGGCAAACACACGAAAACTATACGGAAAATGTAAATAGTACAGATTACTTTAGACAGTTTAACCACACACACAAGGAACAATAGGGCAAGATGTAGCAAGTTTAACTTGATATAGAAATGCACCATCCTTCAGATGATGGACGAAAAAGCTAGCCATACAAAGAAATAAAGAAAGGCCACTCCATCCTAGATACCGTACTGCGATGAAGAAGATAAGCAACAGCGGAGATTCTTGATCTGCAAAGAACACTCCAAATACAAAAAAACTAATCTAAATGCAAAAGTTTAGAAACAATTATGAATCATGCAAATAGAAACGTTCGGTATCGCTTTTAAAACTCTCTCTAACGCTCAATAAAATTTTCAAACCAACAAATATGCGAATCAACTGAGAGGACAATATAGCCTCTAATAAACAAGCTGCCAATGAAAGAATCACGAAACGAAACACCATTTCCCTAACACGCCAGAAACACTGACGGACACAAAAGCTTCAATTAAACTACCGGCGTGGGAGGAAGTAAGAAATGCTACATACTCATTCAGTACGAACAAGGCTCCGGGACCAGATGATTTTTATTACTTGATCTGGAGGATGATCGTTGACGCGCCTCAACGTGGTTTAGGCAATGTTTTAGACTACAACACTTCCCTACACCATTAAGAATGGTAAAAGTTATCTATTTTGACAAAAATCGCAAAGATCTCATACTTTTTGAGTCCTATAGACCTAGCTATCTGTCTTTTCCCAACATTAGGGAAAGTACTGCAAAAAATTATTTGTCAAAGACTGACCTATTTTCTAGAGATTCAACATTAGCTAAATGACAACCAATATGGTTTTAAACAGGGACGATCCTGCGAAATAACGCTTAAATAAATCACACAACGTATAAGAAACAATTGGACCAATGAATTATATGCACTGTTAATATCTTTCGACATTATTGGAGCTTTCGATTCAGTACATTGGAAGAATGTCAATACAAAACTCATGGAACTTGATTGCCCGCTCACACTTACAAATATCATCAACACATACTTAGACAACAGAATACTACAATACAACTAAAAAACTGGCTCCGCGTGCAGAATCCTAGTTTTATTTGTACTATTCATGCAAGGATCATGCATGGGATTAATTTTATGGACCATATTAGCAAACAACTTTCTGAGTACATACTCGCTTCCAGAAGTCAAATTTATAGCATTCGCTGATGATTTTCTCAAAAGCGTAAAAAGCAAACCAAGAAAAATAATTGAAATCAGGCATCCACCACAGTTTTTGAAAATTGTTGTAAAGACAATCACCTAGAAATATCACTTTATAAATATAGTACAATACCCTTTTTGCCAAACCTTATAAACTACCACGCAAACCGATAATCAGGATAGGCTACAATAAAATAATTGGATATGACGTAGACCAGAACCTAACTGTCTCGCACACATTACTACATTGAGACGAAAAGCAATAGTAGCTCGTGGACACTTGATTAAGTTAGCACCGCGAGCCTGGGGAGAATTAACTCAAATCTGCTAAGAACCTGTTATCATACAGTAGCTGAGAGTATTTTCACATACACCTGATCGAAGGACTCACTACGAGTCCAGGTTTCGTCATGTAATTTCAGTTTCATAAATAAACTCGGGGCGTGCGGTATAAACGTTGGGTTGGTGGAGTGGTTCGTCGAGGTTGTTCTGATATCGAACCGATTGTCTTTTAGGAGGACTAGGCCATGCCATTGACATTGCTGTTCAACAACTTGTCTGATCTGGAAATCGACTGGTGGAACGGTTGTGTTTTCCCGGCTCCCACTTGTCATCTTCCTGTGATAGGTTTTCTTATGCAGCGGACATTAACAACCTTACATTTGCTTCTCGAGTAGCATGTTCGCCTGCGGCGTCGAAATGTGCATATAGAGGGTTCTACGCGGACCAGTAGTAGGATATTGTTCATCGCAGTTGTAAATCCCGTGTTTGATTCCTTCCACTGTTGAACAAACGAAAATGGGTGTTGCTCTTCAGCGTTTTGCATGCGTGTCTTTCGAAGTGGATGTTTGGAAGTTTTCCAAGTTTCCTCCTTTGTGGCATACGAATATCAAAATACCTCACAGCGGTCTTCAACTGGTAGGCTGTCCAATAAGTGATGTGAAAATATGCATGTAGAAACATGAAGCACAACACCATTCTACCATTTTTTAAGAGGGTGAAATCGAACCCAAGACTTCTCCTTAAGGGTTTTGTCACTTGATCACTATGTGTTTCTCGTGGTCTGGATGCTTAAAGTAATTCAGAATCTACTTCAAACAGGGTGCAGACGAATGGCTTGCACTGTATCTTTTGTCAAATAATTCGTGTGTTCGATTCCTACAAAGATTTGTGTGTTTGTAATGGTTCGAAATCCGCTTTAAACTAAGTCTCAGACAATTGTGTGACAAATATAAAACGAAAAAGTCACTGAAAAGTGACAATTGTTTCTGTTTGGGATAATCTGCTCCCATAATTAAAAACAGTTGCCTTTTTTCATATTTTCCAGCTTATTATCAAGTCTTTTTCAATAATATTTTCCTTCGGCGGCTGATAGAATTCGTAATCAGATTTCTTTTCTCTGACGTGTGTTTCCTTTAGAAATATTTCATAACAGGTTTCCATTTTATTTTTTGCATTACGCAACATTTCATAAACTCTTTAAATTCATTGCACTTCCAACGCAAGCAGGAAAAAAAATTACTTTTGTGTGATTTTACGATGAAAATAATTTTTTTTCACGATTCCCGTTTTGCATATAAATTAATTATTTTTAGGCAAGCCTTGTCATTTCTCATTTATAGCATTTCATTTATTCAATACTTTCAATAATTTTTTTTTTCTTTTTCGAAATAGCATATTTGTAAATCCACATATTAAACGTAACAACAATTATTGATGACCAATTCCTTAGGTTAAGAATAGCAGAATGCACATGTTAATTATATATCTTATAATTTGCTGTTCAAAACTATTCTTAAAAGAAACGTAAAACAAAAAAGAAAAAGTTTGCCTATTTTTATTTCATACAGTAATGTAATGCATATTTTGCGAGAAAAAATTACATCTTTCTGAAGCTGGCAGCGGAGTGGTTACATTTCTAGTTTTCTGTTCATCAGTTCATGAGTTCGACACTTTCTCACGCGTAAAAATTTGTCGTGGATTGAAATTCACTTTTACATCTTAGATATCGATCGCTATTAACTTTTTTATTCAATAAGTAACCGTTGATCGATAAAATTGACGAGTTTAATTTAAATTTCCATCTGAATCTGGAATATTTGAATAATAGACAGTTGCCACTAATATAAGGATTTTTTAAAAATCGCTATTTTCCGTTTTACTAGATCGCTTAGAATGTTTCGCCGTTCTGACAGCCGAATGATTAGCGCTCTGGCTTCTGGTTCAGTAGTTCGTGTGTTCGAATCTCACCTCGGGCATGGATGGATTGTAGTGTTACGGAATCCTCTAATTAGACCGTAAGTTCCTGTCTAATTAGTCGTCGTGTGCTAAAAGTGACTGTTGAGTGACAAACAAAAAAAAACATTTTTATATTACAAGATCAACTACTTGGAAAACTCTATCATGTATCTAGATTAGGTCCAGAAATTAATTTGTCTTGTCTTCTTCAACTTGATTATTAATCCTAATCTTAAATTAATCGTGTATATCACGAGATCAGTAATGCAACATCTGTTTCTGTGTTATGCTGTGGCTAGGATCGAACCAGTTGATTGGTACATTATTCTACAACATCGAAAGTACACTAAACTGCAATCATTGATGCCAGCTCAATTGATTTTATCTGAAACTCTCCTGCTTTTTCATCATTTCTTCAATTTTCGGCAATTTTAGTAAAAAACTTAAAAACAGTCGTAATTTTGACGGAAAAAAAGCCTATGGAGTTCTTTTAGGAGCTTAAACAGTCAACAGATGGCGCACTAATATAATGATGATAATAATACGAGTTGGCAGTCATATAATTAACATTCAGAGGAAACACCAGGCGCTGTTTACGTAAGCAGTTCACATTAAGGAGGAATATTACCGGTTATTAGTAATTTAATTAGGAAATTATTTCCGTTGAACATAGTATTTGTCATTGAATTAAACTTATTTATTATAACGTATTTTACGCGTAATTTTATAAGTTTAATATTTATAAATTGGACAAGTGTAGTAAAAGTTGCCCCTATAAAATAAATATTGCGAAGTAAACGTTAAATATATTTTTAGATGCATTCTTTTAACTTTCATAGTTCCTTTATAAGGTTGATGAATATTTTATTAAAATATTAAGATTATTACAAAATATGTTTGCGACATAAATCATTCTCAGAATGTATAATCTAAAGATTAAAATTCCCTTTTTACGGTGCTACGGTTTTAAACATTCTTTTTCAAGCAAACATGTCTCTAGGAACGTCTCCTGATTTTTTTACCTCAAAATCAGTAGAATCTACTAATTTTCTCCCTCCAAAGTTGGCAAGTATGTACAATTAATATCCATCGATTGTCTCTCTTAGCAATCCGCCATTATAAGCCATAGCAGCAGCGTAATGCTTAACCTTGTCTTGGTTCAGTAGTTCGTATGTTCAATTACGACTTCGAGAATAGAAATTAATAGTAGTTTTTGGATCTATAGATTAAAAAAAATATTATTAAACTATCCTTTTTACGAAATAATTGATTGCCCGTAGTGCACGGCATAGCAGTTGAATGCCATACGACATATTATCCGTATATGACGAGGAAAATGACCAGAAAATTACCAAAAACCTACCGCGACAAGTATACTTTGAGTAATTTGGCAACTTTGTATATAATATATTTTGGCTTGACATTTATTTCTTCTATTTTGGTTTGGAATTTTTAATCTGGCTTTGGGGTGCATTTGGCTTCTTTAAGACTTCAGTCTGGAGCCAATGCAGAAAAGCCATACTTTGTGCCAATGTGCTTAACATCCCCCTGAAAAGATGGCCATGTTGGTACTTCGTTCCATTTTCGTATTGAATTTTTTTTATTGTTTAAAATATCTATTTGAACATATTTTTCATCTATTTAGTATACTTCGTATTTTCAATTTATTACTCTCCACTTAGTATTTGATTATTATTCTCTATTTGGTATTTGATTAATTTTATAAAAATTTTACTAATAATTATATATAAATTCGCTCTCGTTATTGGAAAGTAATGAGTTCGAATTCCGACGTAACCGAAAGTCCATCGTATTCACTAATGGTTGTTGAGGCACGTAAAATGGGTTGTAGTCGCCATGTTCTCCATGTGAAATGATACTTCTGGAAGAGGCATACTCACATGCCAAGATTGAGTATCTTCTGCTCGGTCCTTGCTTCTAAAATAGGAAGACCTATCCACTTTCGGGGTAACGATGTCATACCTGCTAGGTGCTCCGTTTTATAAGTTTCCATCACTTTCCACCCCCTTGTGGTGATGAAAAATCTGGAATATCCTAGTAGTAGCCAAACATTAGAAATAAAAATATGTATATGTGTTTACATTATATATGTATATATATATATGCACATGTATATACTCGTATATAGGTATCTTTCGTAACCATTTTTTTAATTGGCGCCAAAACAAGTATAATTTCTCATTGAGTTTTTTTTATGTGTAACGAGATAACAGTATTGCTTTTCAAGCATCTTGTTTCTGAAACATAAAAATCGACTGTCAAACATTTAAGAACACTCGCACTCACTGACTCTGCTCCATGAGGAGTAAAAGAATCAAAATCTGCTGAATCTCTCATTGGTGCGCATTTTATCGACACTATCTCCTTACCTTGTGAAGTTTCCCCGAGCAGGAACTGATATAGAAATGAAGAGGAAGGTCAAGAGAACTTTTTTTCTCCCTTAGTTGATCTCGACTCACTTTCGTATTTATCAACATCGCTTCCGTCTCCTCTGTGTGATGCCATCCCGTGATTATATCTTTTAATGTACATTGGGTCTTTAAAAAAAATGGTAAATACCGACTTTGTGTGTGAGTACGATGTTAATTATTCAATGCTAATATTTGTACTCTGATTTTTTTCCTTTTTTTAGTAAAATGACAAAATAATATAAAGTCATATATGTATGTAACAAGTGCACTTTATTCGTGCTAACCTCAAAAAAATTATAACTCATAATTTTGTAAAATATTGCATTTTTTCAAGAATTTTATTTCCTTCCAATTACAAAATGTTTGAAGAATAAATGATGGAGGGCGTTTATATATATCAAATTAAGATGCTTAATATGAATTCAGACAAATGCAAATAAAATGAAATTAACATCATACGATGCATCTCACTTTAAACCGAAAACGCACAAATTATTAATAAGTGGTGGTTGTGCACGACTCCATTGAGTGTTGCATGTAGCCATAGTGACACTAACGACCTGTCGAACGTCGTCTTTCAAGTCCACCAAAGTTTGTAGAGTACGTATGAACTTTGGGTATGTCCACTGTCTGCTGGAACTTGATCTGCCTATCGTGAAGGCCAGTAAATTACATCCCCGGCTTATCATTCGCAGTCTTCGGGGGAAATTATAAGTAGGAACATTTTGATTTTAGAGAGCTGTAAAATTTAATTTAAATTTTTAAAAATAGGTCCTTACAACCTATTTCTTTATATTTTATGGGTATCAAATACGATTATATATATATATCCTTATCGTGGTTGACACATAATTCCAGCACGTTACAGGAGAACTCAGATTTATTGAAGTTTATAATTTACCAACTAGACAATCTGAATACAAGATATAAGCTGTATTTTAAGTCATTTATTTAACACGAACAAAAATCATATGCATATTTTGGGTACATCTCTATCGGTGAGAGCGCTAGACAAATACGCCATCTTACCTTACAAAAGTTACAGTTAAGTCATGGAAGCTTATACAATTATTAAAGTGCATTGTACTTTTCTCGAAATTCATCGAAATATGAATATATCAATTTCCAAAATGCGCAATCCCGCTCTCTCGGAAATGAAAATGAAGTCGTTGAAAAATCGTGACCTTGAAATCCTTGCGCAATATTCGATGCTTGTAATATATATCTTCTGTTTATTCTTTTTTTTGCTTTGTACCTCTCTTATTGAAATGCTTCGCCCCTGAAATATTTCCCTCTTATCTTGCCCAACAATGCTCTTATCTTACCAGAGTGCCCGATTATAAAGATAGTGGGATTGGTGTCTTCGCAGGGAATATTGTTTATGTCTTAGAGATTTAATTTTTTTTCTTTAATTTCTATTTACATGTTGAAGGAAAAATGTGTTGCTTCGTTTTTTTCCTGGAAAATTGCATCCATTTTATTTATAGTTGCACGTTTTGCAGAATATTTTCTGAATTGAATGTTTAGTATAAAACTTCTTTAAGTGTAATGCGTTATTTTCTGCTTTATTTAATGAATAGAGGCTATTTCTTCTTTAAAATTTTATAAGAAAAACGATTATTTTCCATACATATTAAAGCTGGGAAATGCTAACTGAGAAGTCTTATTTTTTATATTATAATCAAATTGTGGAATATTTTATATATGTATATAATGAATAACTAATATTTTCAATGTTTTATTCGTTTTGTTGTTTATAAGTCATGTAAATAAAAATAGGCTATTCCTATTCTTATTAATACTGATAAACTGTATTTTTCCCCCTTGAAATTTTTTCTAATCTAATATTATGTAATATAATATAGTAAAATGCAGCATAGTAGCTAGTTTTCTAATTTTCAATAAAAGAATTTTGAAATTAATGTTTTAGAACAGATGATGCCGCCCTCCCTGTCTAGTGGTCAGTGTGTGTGACTGCGGATAGGGAGGTCCTGGATTCGAATCCCTCTCTCCTGTTTTTGTCCTTTCCTTGTATCAATTAGTTGTGAATAGTTGACTACCCAATAAATGGATACCTATGGCATGTATGTACTGCGAAAGTCTGACTCCACACCAAATGATGGTTCATTTGGAAAAGTGGAGCATGCACCCTATATTGCCCGCCTAGCTGCCACAAAACAACAACAGCATAAAATTTTAAAAAAATATGGCTTTGCTGATTTGTAAATGTCACTTAATATATATTTTTTCAATTCATTATTTTAACAACACAAAAACCACTATTTAAATTGGAAACCTAAAAAAGAATATATGCTCCTTTCATTAGTTGTCAATTCTTGGCCCCTATAATAAATGAGAGCGGTCAAAAACGCAATATTTGAACCTTTTAGCCAAGTTATATCCCGAAGGGGGATACTCGTTTGTTTTATCTTTTTAAGTTACAACGTCCCTGTCTGATTTCAAGCTTTATATCATGTTTTGTAACGCACTTTTTGAGATGCCAGATTCTTATTACTGAAAATACTGAGTCAAATTTCGCTCTAATACGTTATCAAATTTTTATTTGAAATCTGAGAAAGAGTTATTAGAAATTAGCTTTTATTTAAAGGAATAAATGATTTATCATAATAACAACCATGTATATGAGATATATTTTTATTGTTGGTAGGAATTCATGCTATGGGTCGCCATGTTTGGTCCTGGTCCATAGGATTTCACATTTTTCTGTATAAGTGTGAGAAAACCATTTCCCGTTGTACCATAATGACTTGCATTTGATACGATGTCTGCCTCTCGAAAGAGACTATTCTTATTATTAGGCCTTGCTGAACCCATAAACTTTCAGATTCGGGCCAGCAGTGCCATCTATATAGAAAGTAACTATTGAATGTCTAGCTGAGATAAAAACATTAGAATACCCTTTTGAAAGTTAAAGAAAATATACTTGGAATAAATGTATGGCAATTTACTTGATAAAAATTATCAATAACTTATTGAGAATTTAAAAAATTTGATAATGAGTTCACGAAGTACGTAAGCTGTTCTAAATTTAGTATACATCTTTCTTCATCAACTCTAGGCACGAAAAATGATGTTGATTAATGAAAAAGTTTATCTATTTTATGGTATTTCTTAAGAAAATTTGTTCATATAGTAATGTTTAAATAAAATAATCTTTAATTTAACATTCTTTTCTTTATTTAGATATCTGACGTCCCTTAAACTATGGAAGATATTGACAGCCCTGGCGGGAAAAAAGCTAACGATGATTCCAAAATTAATCACTCGAGTAAAATGCATTACACCAACAAGTAAGTTAAAATTCGTTTCATAAAAAATTTTACATAGTTAGGATATTTAATTACTTAACCAAATACTTTTTACGCTGCATTATTCGCATAGAAAGATAAAGATACGGTGTACAGGGCGTCTATAAAAGACCTGAGACATTTTAATCTTTCATAAAGTTAATAAGATATAAGTAAATGTGTTGAGAATTAATACATTTTTTCTTGCCGTAATAATGTTTCCATAAGCCAATTCTTTTTCCCCTTTCTATAGACAATCACTTTTAAATATTATCTCTATGTTTTATAAAAATTAAACACTTTTCCAGTTTGAATATTTTTTCTTAATCATCTACGTTCGTTATTAATTATATATGTTTCATTGTGTTGTCATTGGCAATATTTAAAATGCAATATTACGTTTATTTTTGATGTTAGTAAAAGTTTACAAACCGGTACCCCTTGTTTTTTTGTTTTTTTTTCCTTCGATTTTTTGATGCCAAATTGGAGAAGAAAAATTTAAGTCCCAAAATGTGAATCCTAAAATTTCGTTAGCTAAAGAGCTGAAAATACCAGTGTTAACAGAAATTAAATTTTATCGCCAGCATTTGTCGTTAAATTTTTCTCCAAACCAAGGGGTACTCGCTTCAAGGGTACGGTGTACCGTTTTTCTTCGACGTTTCATTCGATGTCGTTGCTGAGGTGGTATTAATGCTATAGTTTTCCATTCCATTTCCTGTATTCTATTCCCCTGTCGAGATTAATTGTTCAAATAGTTCGGAATCTACATAAAACTGAAACTACTAATCATTAGCCGTGGTAGTTAAAAAGAACTTTGTTCTTTAGTCACTTAGCAAACCAAATCAATTCACTTAATGAGATGTTTTGTTTGCTCAGATATTGAAGAGAATAACTTACTGAGAAAAAGTCGTTGAATAAACCACATTTCATTAGAAGAAGGATTGAGCAAAGTGGCTCAATTTTTTGACTCTGCAGAATATCTGGGTAAAATTCTAGTATGCATAACACATTTGAAGTGATTTTCAAAAATGTCATCTACGATGAAATGAAGCACTGATGTTTGTCATCTAACTATTACCAACAACGAAATGACGTTCTTTCGACTGTTGCTTATAAACTGGCATAAGCAAAAACAAAGAAAATAATAATTACAGAAACACATCACGAAAAAAACATAAATCATAATTTCAAAATGCTAGAAAACAAAACGGCAAATGTAAAATACGTAAAAAGCAATAACCCACCGAATCTCGCAAAATCAGCAACTACAAATCGCAAAATTTATCCATTCTTTCATATGTCGCAAAATCTATCTTATTCCGTATTCTAGGATTAAGCTCGTTTGAAATAACTTAAAATTTTTCATTTGGGCATACATGAAAGATATCGTTTAAAATAGGAAAGCGCCGAATATTATTGGCGTAAAGCTGTGCTGGAATTTTCAATAATTATTGTTTATATCAATCAATATACTTGGCCTTTTCTTGTTTGAAATCGACTACCGTTTATATATTCTCCTTGTGGCACATTGGATTTTATTGATAAATACTATAAACTCTCCAAATTAATCTTATCTTTCCTGCTCTTAATTTAAACTTATTTTCATTATTTTATGAAAACAATGAAATGCATCAAGCAGTTTTTATGAGTACACGTGTATCTATTTATTTTTCAGACTTGAATTAATTACATGGGTCAATTTCTTCCGTTATAATATGTTTCCTAATATAAATTGTGGTTTCCATTCTAATATAGTATTTTAAATAAGAATTCGCGAAATATACTAATCTTGACTTAACAAAATTAACCAAATTGATATCCAAAAATGCAAGATTCTTTTTAACCATAAAGCAGTTGTTTCTTTCATTACAGTTAAGATCCTGAGTTCGCCACTTTATAAAGATTCTCATTAGTTTAAAATATATATGACGTCAGATAACGTTTCACCTACGTCAATCGTTATATTAAGACGGCGTTGTAAATCCGACTTGTCGGCGAATTTGCTGCCTGGCTTCAAATCGCCCTCTTGAGCGGCAGCAAACAAGGCGAAGTTCGCCATCGAATGATTGAGAATAGTGTTGAATTTCATTTTGTTAATAAAACGATTTCTTATATAAGGATCAAAACATCGGTTTGAGAAATTTCCATTGATTCAAGTCATTAGCTCGTTGGCAATAAAGCAAAATGAAGAAGACAAGAAAAAACATTCATTTTATAGTTAGTTTAAATCGGTGCAAGGACTATTTAAATTTTTAAAAATTTCACTAATTAACAGAATTTTAAATTAATAATTGCAATATTCGATAACAATCTTTTTTGGAAACTCAGACTATTCTTTTTCCTTCAGTTCATGAAGCCAAATATTCACCAGCTCTACATCCTTCTAAAACATTTATTTTCCAGAAGCTCAACGAACTTTAAGAAAAACGAGGAAATGAGAGAACGATTTGGGGGCTACAGAAAATTTCCCTGTCGCAACAAATCTTGAGTTGCAATAACAGTTTGAGAAATGCTGAAATTGTGAAAAAGCCCAATTTCTTCAAAAAGAAAAACTCTTCTATTTTGGATGGTTCACCATCCCCCAAAAAAATGTCTCTACCTGGCCTTTTGACATGAAATTCAATTTTTCATGAATTTGCATCATTTTGTCCCTTTGCATCTTAGGGGTTTAAGTTCAATTCCAATAAGCAAAGCGTTGAATATCGATTAATATTGAATTCTTCCTCCTCTGGATAAATGTCCTAACTGGTAACTGAATGGTTAGTAATCTGAATTTCATTTCAATTGGTCTCGACTTGGGGAAAGAATATTTCTGGTGCTTTAGTTTTAAATAAAATAACCCGCGGTCTCAAATTAGCCTGATTAAGCATGAGTCAGATGTCAAACCATTCTCAGGGTGAAACTTACGGTCCTGGTCGAATTAACCTTAATGAGCTGAAGTAACTATTGGGTCAAACTAATTTGGCGTCTGAAATACACCCCTAAGTATGTCACAAGATTTGCTTTCTAGACTTTTATTTATAACTTTTTTTGAGATGAGATATACATACAAAATAAAGATATGCTGTCCAATTATTAATGCTTGTTTATTTATAGTTTAGTTATATTAATGTTTAACATCAAAACACAAAGAGTCAACATTCATTGCCCAGTATTTGCAATTATCGAATAAAATGCATGTGATACCCGAAGTTTTGCTAGAAGTTAATACTTACTTTACTCTAATGCGTAAGGTTATATTGCAGTTTTTCAAATAGAGATTTTTTTTTCAGGCAGATATATATCAATAAATAACAGGCCTTATAGATTAGGTAAAAGAGAGTAATATAATTTTGCAATTCACTTATATACCGAAAAGACGCAATGTAGTAATGAAGAGTGGTCCTGTCGCTTTCACAATACGCGTTAGGACGTCATGCTTTTGCGAAATCGTTTTGAACAAAGACTTTCGACTACAAACAATATTCAATTATTCTCTATTTTGCTATCACAGCAGAATGTTTAGTACTTTCATTATTGGCACATGAACTGCTGGAGTTACAATTCTTTACTGCTAACATTTACCGATGTAATACCTTAAAAGGATTGAGAAAGTATGCCATTTTGTACCGTTGAAGAATGAATTATATAGTTATGTTTTGAAATATATTGTACATTTTCCTGCTGTCTCAGAAGAACATTTTGATGTAAATAGTTATGCATAATATGAGTTGGACGAACTGCATTTATTTTGATTACTTCCCTTTCTATATTATTAAAAATGACTTTCGTGGAAAAGGAAGGAAGCTTGTAAATTTTATGGTGATTTTTAAAATAATACATTAACTATCGATTTTAAATAAAGTTATTATTTTCTCTGCCGAGTTTTTATCCGTGAGTGAGGTGGTAACGCTCTGTAGAATGAAATTGTATCAGGATCGTGGTCTCTGTGCAACTAAAAAAAAAAAAATAATAATAATAAAATAAAATAAAAAATGCTATGTTCTATTAAACTTTTTTAAAAAAAAAAAAAAAAAAGCGTGTGTAGTTATATACAACTAATTTAAAAGATAACTTTTCATTCTGGAACTTTTCTTGTTTCAAAACTGAATGCATGTAGTTGTTTAGAGAGCTTCTCTTAAAATTGTAATCTTTGTTTAACAACTGGAAATTGAGAAAAAATACGTAAAACAGAGGACCCTTTCTTTCTACTTATAGGCAGTATTATTAAAACATTTAATATTTTTGCCATTTTTGTTAAGAATTATTTTTGCTCCCATTATAGCTTGTGTGTTGACGTTTTTACCGATATGCCGCCGATAAGAAATCTGAATATGAATGAAAGGAGTCTATTTGTCAATATCTATTAAATTTGTAACTAAAAGGGAATTTTTCAAGCATTAATACCCCATTTGATTTGCTTTTGCATAATTTAAATGTGAAACGTCATTTCTTAGCTCAAAACAGCGTTTTGAGAAAATCTGAATAAATAGTAAATATTGTTGAAAAATTATAAATATCATTTTTTTTAAAATTGTAATAATTACTAAAAAAAAAAAGTGCTTATTTTCTCATTGGAAGCTTAATGTCGGCAAAAGTTGGCATACTTAGGCTACAAATTAGTGACTAAGATTTTAACTATTCGAAAAGGAATCATTTTTTTTCTGTTTTTATAAATCTCATGGTTAAGGGCTTTAGGTAATCTAATGATAATACAGCACTCTTTAGAACGGAAAGTCCCGGGTTCGATTCCAGCCTTAGCTGAAAAAGCGGAGATGGATGTTGCGCTTCGGCCTTCTGCATGCACATCTGTCAGAGTGGGGTTTTTGGGATCTTTCGAGCTTCTTTTCTTGGTATGCTTGCATACGGACCACTGTCAGAAAAACTCTCCCAAGGCAATTTATACGTTGGACATTCAAATGCCTTACAGCAGCTTTGGGTGCCTTCATTATAACATGTCGGAACGTGGTTAAATTCGGTACATAAGCATGTTGACCATTCGATCCTGTTGCGCGAAGATGATTCTCATTCCCTGAAGAATGTGTGTGCCAAAGTTGTCAAATGGGGTGTTTCCGCTCTACATTCAAAATATTTTGACTCTGCATTGTGAATTCCTTATGCTAATATAACGCTTTTTAATATGCGCTAAATAATATTTGCTACGAGGGAACTTCACAGATAGCATCCCGTATTTATTACCCCAAGAGAGATAACTCCAGCTCTCAACATCCACCTTATCAAATGTGCATATAGAAAATATACACGTATCTCTCAATTTCTGTTAAACGATTGTGGCTGGAATCGAACCCGTAATTTTCTGCTCTGAAGAACAACCTCTATACTACGGTGAGCCTTCATATACACATTTGTAACAAGTTTTCACTTTGACTGTACACTAATTCTTTTTATTTAGTCACACAGTTACAGCGAAACAGATGACAATCATGAACTGTTCGGAATTACCCTGTTACTAACCACAAGGAAAATGGATGAAAATCGTGTTACTTTCAGCGTTGCCATTGTATTGGACAAATGTTATTCTTTTTGTGGATGCCTGCGAAAGATTTATGCTAAAGACAACGCAATAAGTTTATAATCGTTGTAAAATATAACACTCAAATACATCCAAACAGGAATGAGAAGTCGAAGGTTACTTAAATTATAAAAGTTATTTTCGAATAAAAATTGATTTATATTATAAATTGGGTTCAAAATCTATTGGAATAAGATATATTTTAAAATATACGTTTTTAAAAATTTCAAAGTCCTTCTAAGTTAATGCAAAAATATTTACGTATTGTTATCTATCGATTGTTTACGTTCCCGATTTCAGTATCTAACTGCGAACTGTGGTGGTACAAAGTTCTATATATTTTAAGGTTTGATAGGGCGCTGTGGAAGTACTGTTTGTTTACACCAGCAAGCCTTTTAGTATCCAATTCAAAAGAGTTGCACCAGAATGATGAAAGCCCCCTAAGAGAGAAAAACGGCGCCACTGCAAGGGGTACCCTCATTTAGCGACTCTGCAAACGCAATCCCAACACACTGCTGAAGGACTGCACACCGCAGTCGCTACCTAGTATCTCCAGTAGTCAAATTTATTGAGGTTGAACAAAGTGTTACTTAATAATCAGGAAAAATGAAAACAAGTCTGTACAGAACATGATGGAGTAGTAAAACAGCACTATACAAAGTATAATTAG
Organism: Latrodectus elegans; assembly: GCA_030067965.1. NCBI lineage: Eukaryota > Metazoa > Arthropoda > Arachnida > Araneae > Theridiidae > Latrodectus > Latrodectus elegans. The sequence continues at coordinate 85,234,665 of CM057816.1, forward strand.
ATTGCACGAAAAAACTGGTAAGTGAATGACGTAAAGATTTACTAATGGCGTTTGTGTTACAAACTAAAATGAGAAATTGACGATACATAAAAAAAGTAAGGGCAAGATAGGTAGAAATAAAAGAACTGTACAAAGAGCGACAAAGTTTCAAATGAAAAGGTGTGGTTACATATGACACAGGGTTGGAGAAGCAGTTGCTAGCTGGTCTGGTCATAAAGCCAAGTAAAAAGACATTCTTGTGAACGATTAGAAAGTCCACAAAAGTTAGTTCAGATTTCTCCTGGAAATTTTATTGTTGAGGATTGCTTTTTTCCTGGTCGCTATCCATCTAATTTCTGGATATGGTAGGTGACAGGAAGCAATTAATGGACAAGCCATGGTGTAAAGAAGAGGATGGTCAACATCTGCACGGATACAGTTAGTTGAAAATGCTAAATTCACATGGTGGAAGTACCTTGAAAATGAACCATGGTCAGACTGAGAAAAAAATTTCTTTTCTTGTCCAGTTTAATGATTTCATTGTGACCTCATATTTAACCATGATTCAAACTCATGGCGCGTATTCAAAATAATATTTAGTTGTTTCCATCGATCTAAATAAACATTTGTACTGTGTATGTAATTAAAGCAAACATCTACAATAATACAGTTTAAATTTAGGGGGACAGAATTTTAAGTCAAGAAATCTTAGAGCAAGATTTCAAAAAATAATTTAATAAATTTCATTATATATTATAAATAAATTAATTCAAAATTTTATATTTTTTATTAATCCAGAGGTAACTATTCTACAACTAAATGACAACCAACTGATTTTTATTCGTAGATTCTTAGATTTATTTCCTCTTGCGTTTCATCACCGAGAAAGACAAACACTTCCAAGAGTGTTTAAGATATGCATGAGTAATTGCCGTTTTATCGCAGAGATGCGCTATAAACTCGTCCCAAGATAAGCATTTTGTTTAGAGACATGTCTCTTTCGAGGCTTCTTATCTGACGCTTGTGTTGATGTTGTCCATAAACAATGCGCCACTTGCTGATTTGACTCACGTGTTAAGCTTGAAGTGGTTACGCTGCTATTTATTTGCCTATTTTTTCCAGGTTCCCCTAGTTTCATGGCGGGGGGGGGGGCAGAAGAGAATTTCAAGAAAGACCCTTCTTTTGCTATCGATGGTGAAGAATCATTCTCTTTCCTCTATAGAACTGCACTCATAAACGATCGGTTTTATAAAAATTGTCAGGCGAGAGAATGAATATATTTAGTAATTAGCAAAACTTCATAGATTAGGTTTACCATGAACAAAATACTGATCAGATCGCGTTTTCCGAAACGGAATGTCCGGGATTCGATTCCTGCCAAGTCGCCAACTGAATAGTTAGCCCTTTATCAGTCAACAATTTTATGGATTGGGTTATTTGTAAAATTTTGAATGCTACTTTTTTAAAACTAAAGTCTGTGGTCAAATTAGCTTGTGTGCGAAAAGTGACCCTTTGACTGATTAACACCATGGGTTTGACACCAGATACTGGTGAGCACTGAGAAATAAGTGCTGTATTTTTGATTTCTGCTTGCACATATCTTAATAAGGATGCGTGGAAGTTTTCTAAATTGTATCCTCTGTTATCTAAGAATACCAATTAGAGGATAGAACCTATACATGGGATGAATAGGCTCCATTGTCTAAGAAAAATTCTCTCAAAAGTAATATCTCACAGTGTATTTTCAAAAATTTTTAGGCTACCTATTGGGGCTGCGATCAAACGCTGGATTACTAAGACCTTAAGGGGTGGTCTCCGATGCTAATTTTTATGGTCCGCATACTTTTTTAACTCCCAGTCGTCATTGAAGGAGGTCCCGAGAAAAAAAAATGAAAAGTAGCTGGTGACCAGAAAACGGCGCATCCCTTTTTTAAAACATCGTTTGGCAGTTAGTGTTGACACTTGGAAATGGTAAGTTATTTGTGATCCAAAGGTAGTAACGGTGTTTATATTAGTGATCCTAGATTCGATTCCATCCACTGCTGAACACTGGGATATAAATAATATGTTTATATTCTCAGCATACATATCGATTTGGATGATAATTGAGAATTTTATAGATTTCCTTCTTTGCTCGCCATCTATCTATGTATCGCCTGTCTACGTATAGGCTATCGCCATCTGTGTATAGAAGGACTTGTCAGAGAGCATTCCCCGCTACGAATTTTGATATTCCTTACGAAAGCTTTAGCTATGTGCTTTCCTGTGTCCAAACACCTTTTAGATTACTTAAATGCATATTTATTATAAAGATATGAAACATTCTATTTATAAAAATACAACAAGTAAATAAGTAGCTAAAAAATATCTACTCAAGCTAGACAGACTTTGTACCATGTCCGTGAAATATTTTATATACTTTTGAGATATTGATGTTCTCTTTTTCAAAAAGTTGCTGTAATGGCCATTGTTAATACAATGACAATAACTCGATAAAGAATTTATTTTAGGGAAAAAAACACTTGGGATGAATTTGGAAGTGCTAATGTATTTACTATAAAATGAAATATTTTATAAAGTGTATTAGTTGCTGAAAATCTTTATATTAAAATTAAAGCTGCAGATTTTAATGTATATTAATATCATGTTTTTAAGTCATAAAAGAATACACTCAGCGCTCCAAAAGTAGTTCGTCAAGACCGAATAGATAGTAATTGGAAAGAAGATCACCGAAAGAGACCAGCAGCTCTTGAAGTGGATTGTGAGTCTAAGTAGTGAACATCAAGGGGATTGCTGAGATCCATCAGCATCTGGATTCCCCAGTGTCAGTGATTGTAGTCAGAAGGAACCTTCAAAAGCTGAACATTTACGGTAGAACAGGCCTGCCTCATATGTCTGTGTCAAACGTCGCCTGCTGTAGTGTCACACGCACAAAATCTGGTGGTGTATTGATAAGTGGAAGACTGTAATAGGATCTGACGAATCATCTTTCACTCTTTTTCCTACTACAGGATGAGTCATAGACATAGTACAAGGGGAGGCACCTATGAAAGCTCATGGTCATACAATACGAAATTTTGTTTCCTGCAGGAGATGCATTTTTCCAGGATGATAGTGCACCTATATATACATTGGGACTTCTCCAATCATGATTTGTTAAACGTGTAGTTAAATATTTACCTAGCTCCGCATTGTCACCAGACCTCAATATAATTGAACATTATGGTCTATTTTAGAAAGTTCGATGCGGAATGGATATCCACCAACAGTATCTCTCCCATAACTTTCACAATATCTCCATGAAAAATAATATGGTTATAAGTTCGGATTCCCGGCGTTATCAAAGATCCATCGTGTTCATTAATGGCAGCTAGGGCATGTTAAATATATCGGGGTCCCAGTGTCCATCATGTGAAATGATAACTGCTGGTGGCAGGCCTTGTGTTGGGGTTTTTTTTGCCTACTTCAAAATTACGTACATTCCCACCAACATTTGTTTAACAAGTACAACCCAACTCAGGACTAGGTATAGGAAAACATGCTGAAGAAACAACATTCTAAACACTATTCAATGAATCGAAGATCGATTATTAGGCGAGTCGAAGCTGTGTTGCATAAGAAAGACTACAATAATAAAAGATTTCTAATAAATGTATTGGTGCTTCCATTATTTTGGTGCTTCTTAATGCTACTTTGCACCATAAAATGAAATCTGATATGTTTATCAGCTAAGTAGTAAATTGAATGAGGTTATGCATCACTTGAAAATTTACTTTAAATTATTAAATAGTGTTCGCAAGATTTCTTTCATCCGTATTCTTATGTTATTTCCTGTCCACGGAGTGTTGTAAAAACAGCAAGAATGTGGCAAATGTTTTTCAGAAATCGAAAAAGTTAGTAAATGTTCTTTTTCATATAAAAATATTGACACTGGGAATTTTGGAAAAGAAGATCCCATATCGTATATATTTCCGTTATCCTAATGGTTATGGGTAGAAAACAATTTTATTGGGTAGGAAAGAACCCACATTCCTACTTTCTTGAAGCGAGCAAAGTTCCGGAATAGTGTGATTCTTGGCATAATATAAGAGACATCAGAATCCCGATGAACATTACAGTGAGCTCTAATCAGTGTATTTTAAAATTACTATTTTAAAATAATTGTAAGTGTTTATAACCAAACTTTTTAAGATGAAACGGTTTTTATTTTAACCCAACTACAGATTTTCATTTTGGTATTATTTCATTCCATACCGTGCAACCTTTCTCAATTTCAACCCTCCCCCCACAAAAATTCAGCGGATATACAAAATAAAAAGATTTTATTTATAAAGATATTAAAAAATATGTCCATGTTATAAAATATCAAATCGTTACTTTACATCGAAATATTTTATAAGCGGTGTCTGTCAAAAATTTTCTTGAGCATTGATCTGTGATATTTTCTTTCATTTTGCATATATAGAATTTTTTGTTCAATTTCCTTAAGAAAAATTGATATCGTTTCATTTTCATACATTTCTATTTCTCCAGATACATCAATTGAAAATATATCTGTGTGGCAAAATATGCTTTCATATTTGCTTTCATTTACTTCTTCCGTCCTACCTTAAAATTTAATTTCACTCTCTGCTTCAATATATTCAATCTGACGTGAAATAGTCTGAAGCTTTTCCTTTTCTTCGCGTTAAAATCGGAAAACAAATGAAATTGATGTTGTCATATGATCTGCTGTGAATGAAATATTAATTTTCTGCAGTGTTGCTTAATAAGTCTTGATTAAGAATTCAAAACATGAAATAACCTTAAAAATGCCAATCAATCATGTCTTATTGTTTATTAAGAAACCGCAAATGATTAAACCATTTACTCAACCGTTTGAAGATGCATAAGATATTACATAAATATTAACTGTGATGAAGGTTTTCTTGAGTATCAAATGAAAAGATGTTTAGAAATTTTATTTCAGAATTGATTGTTGTATCGTGAAATTTATTATAACCTTGTAAATGTTTTATTACTTAACATAATCCCAAATTTATCAAATAAGAAATTATTAGTCTATTTTCATTAATTATATTTATTACGATTTAATTTTAGAAGTTAAACCTTTGTGAGGTTATTGAAATCAAGCAAGACCGTGAACACACAGTTTACATTTTCCAGTAGAAATATCCATTTCAGTTTATATGTGTTATGAAAACTTAAACTCAAAATTATTTTTCATAGTAAATAATTAACGCCGCCTTTTTTCGATTTGGCAATTCTTTCGCTCGGAGAGAATCTACAAAAAAATTGAAAGTCCCAATCAAATGAGAGTGCATAAAAAACATTATGCGACCCAACAACTAAACAAATTATATGTTGCATATGTGTGATAATTTGTCACGTTATCTACACAGTTCCACTCAAATTAGTGTGTGGCAAATATCAATCTAGAGTAATCCATTTGATTCTGCCTGAATGCCAGAGGGCGCTGACCTTTGTTATAATTCCCTTTTTATATAGCTCATAGTATTCTTTGTCTCTTAAATGTAAGAGAAACAGGTCTCAAATTAGGTAAACAGCGTCAAGAACTTGTTGAAAAATATTTGTATAAATTAAAAGAAATGTCAACTTTTCTACTGTGTATTTACTCAGAAAATGTCACTGTTTTTGTGTGTCGGAAACATTTTGGTTAAATTTTAGTTGCTTCTGCATGCTCTGAACAGTTCGTAGGCTCAAATCACTAGCATGTTTTTAGTGGTTCGGCGTATATTGTGAACTATCAAAGTCGGTCTAATCTTTCTTATTCTGAAGAATGACTGTTTAGTGACTAACAACCCGGACAAATTCGCTCATTTTCATTAAGAGGTCATAGAACAACAACCGAAATCAGAATATTCTCTTTTGAATATTAATATCGAGGGGCCATCTAAATGCTCTGCATCCTAGCCTTCTGCTTAACATTTCTTTCTTCCACATGGATATTTTTTTATAGTTTGGACTCCATCTTAAATTTTAGCTCGCATGTGTGAAAAGTAACCGTAATCAAACAGGTGTTAAAGCAAACAGGAATTGAAGCAAACATATCATTGTATTTGCTGTCTTTGTTGTTGTTGTATTTGCTGTCCAGAAAATTCTTTATATAATTATGAGAATTTTGTACACTTTAATAACAGTTCAGTTTCATTTTTGCTCAAAAATCTCCCCAGATGGCATATCACTGTAAATACTTCACTATTTTTTAAATTAAACTTGTGTCAAATACCAGTCTTCTGTTTTTCAACAATGTCTGGATTCGAAATTGCGATCTTTTACACTAAAAGCTTGTTTTTGTCATGGTCTGCTATGATCGCAAAAATTACAATCATAATTACACATGAAATATTGTTAAAATTGGCTAATTGATCTTGTTAAATTATTGGGGATTAAAATTCTATTCTGAACTTGTCAATTTTCCAAGTTAATTCCAAGCCAATTAAGATTAAGTAATAACACCTTCATGAAAGCAAGTCTATCTAATGATTAATATTTAATAATTAATCTGTGGAACAAATATGTTCAATACCTTATGCAAATTATATATATATATATATATATATATATAATTATAACGATTTCATTTCTTGGTGATGACGCGATGTGATTATCTAGAAATAAAGCTTACATTTCTGCTTAAGAAACCTTATTTCTTTCTGCTAAAAGTCTTTCAGTTACAATAACTATAGTTGCTTCAGCTTGAAGATTTTTCACAAGTTTAATGCCCATACAATTTTCATAAAGAAATACGCTAAAATATTTTATTATTTTTTAATACTTTTTTCTTCTATTTTTATATTAAATGAAATTATCAAATACAGAAAGAATTTTATTAAAGATGTTGTTATCTGCATTAGTAAAAAAAGATTTTTTTTCAAATATTTAAGAGCAATTCAATAAAAATACTTTATTTTCCAGTAGATTGAAAATATTTCACTCTATTCAGGTAATGTATTCATTTTTATTTTGTGAGTGAATTTATTTATTTAAATTAAAACATTGAGAGAAAGGAGGTAGTTCAAAACACACTCCCTTTTATTAAAATACGTTTTAAAATAACATTGTACCCATTTTATTTCTGTGGTGTATTGAGAAAAATATTTTCTTCCTAATTTGCATTCAGTTTGGTTAAGAGATAAAGTTATTAATTTTTAAAATATTTCCCAATAGAGAGAGAGAGAGAGAGAGAAATATTTCCATTTTTTAAAAAAATATTTTCCATTTGAAAAATTTCAAATTTAGCCTAGTGATTATTTTTTATTTACTTGTATTTATCTTTCATTTGCCTCTATTTGCATTAAATATCTCTATTCTTCCTATCAAAAATCTTAAAAATATTGTAAACAATTTTCTGCTATGTGCTTTATAAAAATAACTATTTTTGGAAGAAATAGAATAAAAAAGCGATTCCATATTTTCTTTCCCCGCTGAATTTACGTGGGAATTCGAGTTTTAAAAAATATGGTTTTATAAAAAAATTTCTTTATATACGATGTTTCATTAAAAATCTTTCAAAATGTTCTTTTAAATATTCAAAATGTTGCTTTGTAGTCAAAAAAAGTGAATTTTTTTTTTATAGATATTTCTCAAATTATTTCTTTGTCTTTATTTTTTAATTCATTTTTATGGAAATTACCGCAGATTACTAAAATTCATTTTGGATCGTCTCTTTCTATAAATTGATACACATAGCCGATGCCTAGTTATTTTGGACCGTAGTCAAATGATGCGGTCGACACCTGAGTCAGTAAGCGCGTGGAGTAGAAAATTTCACATAAGCGGTGCGACATTAGACCTTTCGAAAATTTTAATTTACCAGTACTGAAACTTAAAGACAATTTAGTAAAAAATCCCTCTTTGAATTCTGGGCAATGGTAGGTGATGATTTTACTCTGTACAGCATTTCACATTCTTTTACCATTTTTAATACCCTATTTTTGAAAAACTGGATTTTCTGAGGTGACTTATTTGAAGACAAAATATAGATCTCGCTAAATACCGGAAAAAAAATTGTGGGTGCCCATTTCTAATAATAAACCTTCCCTTGAGAAACTTAGCTCTGCTAGAGACTCAAATAGTTATTAAATTTATTTTAATTTAGTAAGTTTTAAATAATTTCTTAATCTAAACTTACTAAATTAAATAAAATAATAAAAAGTTTTGATTTTATATAGTAAATCAATTTAATTTAATAACTTAATTATTAAAAATGATGTCAAAATGTATTTTGTTTTGTATGTGCATGAGAAATCAATTTTTTAAATAACATATTCTCATGTATATGTTCACGTACCCCTAAGGGAGTGCGCCCCACAGATTGACAATTACTCTCTTAAAGACATTAAAAAAAATGTATTAAAAGTTTTAAAAAAGGTTTCACTATATTCGATTCATTATGAATATGTTAACTTTATATGTGAAACAAGGCTATTCAAATATAGTCAGGTTTATGACAACCAGCTCCAGAACAAAAATTGTCCTCTGATTCGAAATGCTGTGAGTTCGATACTTTAATCTCCCGAAGATTGTCTTGTTAAAAGAACTTGTGCATGTTACATGAAGTCTCAAATTTCATCACTATAATGTAAAAAGTAAGGTGTCAGCTAAAATATCGAAGTTATCTCTTGGCGTTATCTGATGCTTAATAGTGTAAAATGGATTTAAACAATATGTTTCGGTTGATAAATTTCTGCTGGTAAAATCTTCCAAACATTTTCCTCCTAATTTTGAACTGTTACAAATGACGAGGTCTACTCCTGAAATAACGCAGTCCGCTTCATACCAAACCGTGTAAGTAAGCGTAAAAGACGTAAGAGCTTTTTCGTTTACCAACCTTTTTAGCATATTGTTCAGGATGCGACAGGGGCAGGGATCGAACCGGTTTCTTTCTCTGTTCCGAATCGTTATTTTCTATGTTTCTTCGGTGTTCTTTATATTGTAAGAAAATAAAGTCATCACTTGATCTGTTTTGTGTGTGTGGTATCGTGTTCGTTCTTAAATTAGTCTACGTAAGTCGTAGAAAAAATATTCATATCCAAAGATATATTCCTTGCTTTGCAATTTTTTCTCATGCGTCTGGTTGCCATAGTAACCGAAAACTAAATGCACAAGAGAACAATTTTTCAATGATTAGCAAATCCAAAAATATTATAGTTCTAATGTGATGTAAATAACTGAATTATGATTAAGTTTTTGTAACTCATATTTTATATTTTTAATTTTATTGTAAGTTGCATGCACTAGCTTCTAATTCAATTGTTCATGTGTTCGATTCCCATCTTGAACGTAAAATATTGCCTTACAATATCCACTTTAAATCATACTTGAAATCTGTTTTGAAAATTAATCTACTTTGATTTCAAAAACTTACATGTGAGAAACAAATCTATCTAGTATGAGTTTTCAATGATTCCAATTCAGTTTTGAACCGTGAACGGAGCAATTGTCTCTACATAAAAGGTAACGACAAATTAATCAAATATCCTTCAAAATTTCTAAATTTAGATAGTTAGCATTTTTGTATAATCACGGATAATAACTCATATTTTATAACAGTCATCATAGATGTCAATTGGCATTCGTTTGTAAACATTAGACTGAGGAAAAAAAAAAGCGGTAATTACGTATTACCCCTTCGACCGATTGTGCGATAAAAATATCACCAAGTATTGCTATGTAGCGCCAAATTAGTAACAGCTCTTTCTAAGCTATTTCAAAAGTCTGATCTATTTTCGGACGTTATATATTTTTAGGATACGCAAGTTTTAAACTTATCATAGCACTTCCTATAATTGTGCCAGTATAAGAAAATGGGAGCGTCAACACAAAAATATCTTATCTCTTTTTGTCAAAGAAGCTCTGTCAACCCATTTATGAATGATGTCACATTTTTTTAACAGCAGTTTTATTCAGTAGGCTTAAATGGGCTAATTCTGCTGTTTTTATTTATTCTCGACTAAAACTTCATTTCCAATTTCTATTCCAATATTTTATTGATTCTGTTACTCAAAAGTAGTTAAAAATTTATGTATAGGGTATCTAAAAACATGAAAATGTATAAAATGTGATCTTATATAATAAGCCAAACACCGATCTTTTACCTTCATTGTAAAACCAAAATGTACCCTTTCACTCTGCATTTTTTAAATTAATATAAAGTTAATTTAAATACCACCTGTGTGAAAACAACGTTTTCTCTGTCTTACTCTCTGTTAACTAATAATCATGCACGTTCGTTTGAGTGGGGGCTTGAATATATTCGGGGTTTCCTCCTTATGACACGTGAATATGTCCCACTATCAATGAAAAGTCCTACCGGAAGGCAATTCAAGCAGTGGATAATAAATTGTCTTACGAGACTGTCAACAAGGCTGTGTTGTTGCACTAGCATGATTTCCTGTACCAGTTATATAGGACCAACCGAATGAAAGTCATTGTACTTTAAAAGTAGGAACCAAGCAGAAGACCCTCAATACTTGCCCTGTCACCCACAGAGGTATCTTTTCACATGGAGAACATTGCGACGATAAGTTTAACGTCCCCAGGCGCCATTAGCGAACATGACACATTTTCGGTTGAGTCGGGATTTGAACTCACTGCCTTCCTATAATGAGAACAAGCGTCCTAACCAACCAAGCTACCGTGGTCTACAGCCTCAACTCGGTACCCAAATTGATTTGATATAAATCATTTCCGACTTACTTAAATCACAAATTGCTACTGCGATAAGATTTAATCAAGACGTGTCCATAAGTCTAGTACGAACATGATATTGGCGCTTATTAATTTATGTTACTTAAAGAAGGTAAATATTTTTTACATATTAAATAACATTTTTTCGGCAAAGATGGTCGATGCTTATAGTACATAAGTTATTCCATAAAAGTGCTTATGTAAAAATGTTCTTCTTTTCTGGTGTGTAATGTGATCTTGTTATTTCTTTTAGTGCCACGGTGCGGATTCAAAGAAACCAGGCCGAGAAGCAAAGGAGGGACAGGCTAAATGAACAGATCTCCCAGCTGGCCTCTCTAGTGCCAACAGCCATCGCTGCCACCAAGCCGCTGGACAAAGTCAGCATCCTACGCTTGGCTGCCTCCTGGATGCGACTCAATTACAGTGAGTATCCAAAACTATAAGCGCTCTCTTCAAGAAACTTATGGGATCTTGAAGTAATATGTCTTGGGGTTTTGCAAGCAATAACGGTGACGTTATAAGTGCTATGACACATTGATTCGACTCCCTCTTCAAGTATGGATGCCTGTTGTATTCTGAAATTCTTTAATTTTACCACTGATTGAGAATGAATTCTCGTGAATAATGTGGAAGCACAGCGTACAGCTTATCAGTCAACGCATCTTGGCGGGAATATCTGAGGTGGTTTTTGAACTGTGAATTTTTATGTCGAGTTTTTTTATATAGCGGCTTACCTTTAATCATGAATACATACATTGCAATGAATAAAAAAAAATTTTGAAAATTTTATACATTAATTCTCTCTCAATATTTCCTAAAATCCCCGAGTAAATTCCAGTGCTTCCAAATTTCCGGGAATTTTATATCTCTTCCGATTGCATTTTTTTTTCCTTCAATAGTTACCTATAGACGGCGTTTGTAAAAAGGAATCGAAAACTTCATGCTGTCGTACTTGTAGAACGGTGTTCATCAAGGCTTAAAGCTGCCTTGCAGTGGGTTCAGATCAATATTTGTAACAATTAAGATTAATTTCTAAAGCTGTAATTGGCATCGATTAAGCACTAGGCTGAAGCCACAGTTACTTGTTCCAGACAAGGATTGTGAATTCTGATTCCTATGCTTGGAAACCTTTCAAATGTCTTCTTTTGATAATTTATGTATAAAATTGAGAACTTTACTAAACTATCTACAACAATTAGTAATTTTTTTGACAATGAACGATCACTCTTAGGCCTTATTTATGATAACATTTCTAATAGCATGTAATCCACGCCATCAAAATATTTACATATTTCATCCTTAACAAGCATTGAAATGATCAAAATCAAGGTTTCTAATTCATTGGTCAGTGCGTGTATACATAATATAAATCCTTATTCTGTATAGGTCGGTGAATGACATTGACAATTCAATTGCAAACAGTCGTGTTTCTTCAGAAAGTTACCATAGCAACGCTTAATGCAATGATCAAATTTGAATAGTTTAAATATTAAAACTTTGAATGAATCAAGATTACGTTAAATACTTTATTAGTCGATTTTCATGGCCGCAGAGCTTTAAAACGTTGATTTAAACGCATACTTCTGTAAGTTTGATAGAAATGGTTGGGAAACAAAATAGTTTCAACTTTAATTTTATTCATTTTGTTTCATAGAAAAAAAAAATCTAAGATGTAATAATAATAGGTAATTGTAACCAAAATGCTTATATGCAACACAAATTAACTCCATGAAAGAAAACCTTATTTAAAACAGTTTACAATTTTATTATAAATATACACCAATTTAATGAATCTTGAATTACATTAATTAATATAAGTATATTAAGCGAATTCCTTTTAGATTTTTGTTTTTATAATGCGCTTGTGTGTTTTCATAAATAATTCAGTTTGTTCTGATGAATTAAACCTGGAAAACAGTTTTTTTTTATTAAAACTTCATTACAATTATATGTTATTTTAATAAGACTTTTCAATGTATGTTCATATTTAAGGTATCCATATAGTTAATATTTATAAAGAAATACAAATGCAAAACTTGATTATGAGAAAAAACTCTGTAGTTGTTGAATTAATACAAAAATTCAATTTTTTATTCATTAAATTATGTTAATATGATAATTAATCAACTTTACAAATGCTTGTTATTTGTATGGTAAAATCTGATTTAGAATTTCAATATTTAAAACATGTTCGTTCAAATTCTGAAAAAATTCATTCAAACGGCATTTTAAATGTCTCAGAGCCATTCAAATTTTTCATGGAAACTTTCAAGGAAAACCCCTATTGATTAAAAGAAAAGTATGGATAAAGGAGATTTTACTATAATTTTGATATAATTTATTAATTGCCTCAAAAAAGTATTGGAATAATTTCACTGATATATATTTATACACAGTAGCCATGTGGTTACAATGAAAATTTAAATTATGATTTCTCTTATATATCACTATATTTAAAAACGTTCAACGGAAGGAAAGTTAGAAAAACATTCGACTGTTTTCATATATTCTAATTATAAATTATTAAATCGATATAGGTACTGAAAAGTAAGTGTTACAAATGTTTTTCAATCTAATTTATAGAAATGTACTTCGTCTAAAACAAGCAAGAAATTCACCAATTCACTTTCATTTTACATTAACTTTTTAAGCTGTAAAAATGCACATGCAAATGTTCTTTTGAAAAAAGTATTCTATTCTTGTGTTCCGAGTTTTCGAACAATCTTGCGTGTAGTCGTATTTTCGGAAATCAAATAGTACATAAACAAACCCTCGTGCGTTCTCTCTTGGCTGGAAAAATTTAAATTGGGCATCTGCCAAGTATTATGCATTGCAATGCTAAAACGAGCACGGTCAAGGTTATCTGAGTACAAACAAAGAACGCAATTTTTTTGATGTTAGCCGACAATATATTTGAAATTTATAATTACTAAAGTGTTTATTAAATAGCTTATGCGTGGGTGATACCGCCATAGTTCCATTGAATGATGATAAGTTGTTTCTTTTATAGACTTTAAATAAGCAGTTTTATGATCTTGAAAATAATTTTTCGGGTTTAAAGAACTTTCCTTTCTGAGAGCTAAAAATTATGACGAAATTATTTTTATGTATCATGCTTTCTTGTTAAATATAATCTGATTGGTTGAGGCAGTCACGTTCTTAGAATTGATATCAGAATAAAACATATCGGGTTATTATGATTTTTGCTTAAAAACTTTGTATCTTCAAATATACATTTATGTAATACTTCTCTATTTTATTAAGAGGTATTGAATACGGTATACCATGAATGAGAAATTTCTTTGTAATACTCTCCCAAACTATTTGAGGCTCAACTGAAGAAGATGTACTAGCTCATTTATTCTGACTAATTTTAAAGCAACTTTTGGATATGAAGTTGAAGGAAACATTCCTCCGTCTCTTCTATATGTTAAATTTGAATTCTTTTATATTTCAGCATTTTACTTTTTATTTCATTTTTATGCTTTCCAGATCATTTTTTGGAATTGCTTTAGCCACTGTAGACTTCAGGAAAATTTTAAACAATGAAACTCCGTTTTTACTTGCCAGTTCTATAGATTTTTCTATCTTCCATGGGGGTTTTCTGGTATTGATATTTTAGATAATTTTTCTCCATGGTCTGTGGCTCCCTTCTATTTTATTACAACAAACTTTCTATTCGAAAGCAAGCGAATCTTTTGTTTGACAACGTAAATAAATTTTCCATTCCATTTTAGGGACTTTTCTGATCTTTGAGTCTGGGATAACTGCCCCACATATGTCTTTACCTTAATCTGATTCTGATTACTATAAAGCCCGGACAAGAAAACTATTTTGCAATGGTCTATATAAGAATCTCTGTTGTTCCACACAATATTTTGAAGCTGAAAAGCGCACAGAGCATGAAATTATAGGTTGTCTTTTATCATAATCAAATTTTAATTCATTTTGTTAAACAAATGTTTGACAAAAGGAATATGTTGCTCTATATATCTTCTGAACAGGTACTTTAAATGAGCTACACTATTTGTTTATGGATTACTCAAATTGCATTTCTTATTGGGATTGCGATTGTCTCATAAGCAGTTCTGACTAGGTCTAAAAAAGTAACAACTTTAAAAAATTAGTACTTGCAATTCCATCTACAAATGCGACATCTAATGGTGAAAAATGCAATCTGTGACTTCAATTTAATTTAGAATTCGTCTTATCACAAAGAAGTGAAGTCAATTTATCACGTTATAGAATTGCTGAGACAGACATTCTACTACAGAACTCTTGCTTGATCATTTCAAATGCGGATAATTTGAATTATTTGATGATTTTTTTAAATATATATAAAAATTGATTGCATAAAATTTACATTCCAGATCCTTCCAGATGAAAACAATGCCTCTCGTTAAGCTATTGAGTTATTTAAAAATTGCTTTGTTTTACAATTTAAAAGTTATGCCAGTTTTTCTGTTAAGAAAGTATTTCAATCTGCTGATTATTATGTTGATCGATCCTGAAGATATGAAAACGAAAGTTCCAAAACAATACTACAATAATTTCTTAAAAAATATCCAAATAGAGAAACCTGATTAGCTTGGAATATTATTTGTTTGCTTCAAATAATTATTTCTATTGCAAATTATTCCGCAAAACGATAATGGTTTGTTTCCTATTAATTGCATGATTTTTTTTTCTAAATTAGGCATTAATTCTTATTTTTATAATAAATACATCAATAAAAAATAACTTTTCTTAACATAGGTGCCGTATAATCCATGATTCCAAATTCTGAAGTTTTTAGCAATAAAGAAATGTTGCCAAGATGGCGTATCGTGACGTGCGTGATGACGGGTACTAGGGTAAATACTAGGGTTACCAAAATAAAATTTTCTGCATAATTCTTATAGGTCTCCATATGTATGACGTAATAAAACGAGGTTGCCAGATACATAAGAAAATTATTCGCCAAGAAATAGCCAATCTCAGTATTGGGCATCGTGGATTATACGGCACCTGTGCCCTTTCCTTTATGCAAAATTTTATTGAAATCTATTTGTTCCCATTTAAACTGATATTAAAAATTGCTTTTTATCATAAAACTTTTATTTTTTAATTTTCCATTACTTGTTTAAAATTGAAAATCATGCAATTTGTTTTACAGATTTATATGAACTATGGAAAGAATCCTGATTTTTATTTAAAAAAAAAATTCCTATTTAAAAAGAAACATTTCACTTTAAATATACATGATCATATTGAAGATTCTACTAACTGCAATCAATAAAAATGTGATGAAACTATAGTAAGAATTATCTTGCCACAAAATTATGTTCTTGAAAACTGCTTATTTACTAATTCTCACAAGAGTAATTAAATTCTAGACTTTGTCTTGATTAGCTATCAAGTTATGTATGCTAAGACATAAATTTGTATTTGAATCTTCCATTTAAAGAGATTTTAAATCGAGAGTATTAAGCATTGCAAAAATACATTTCTTTAACCTCCTGGTATGAATACCCAAAAAACAATACATATATTATTGCACTAGAATGGAATCTTTTAGATTATGAATTTGGATATGTAAGAGTTATAAATCCAAATCCTTCAATTTATTTTTACAATTCTATGGAAAACACCTCTGTGTGCCAGATTCATTTGGAATTCTGATAGTCCTTAATCTCATAAAATCCTTATTTTTAAAAGTTAATTTATTATTTTAAAGTTCTGTTTGAAAATTTATTATAGAATATTGTATGAAATTTTCTTTTATAGTTCTGTACAAAAATTTCTTTTAGCCTTGCTTTATGATTTGCTTAGGAGCAAGAAATGTTTGAAATTTAAATATTAAATTATGCTAAATAGTAAAATTTATAGTTTGGGCAAAAGATGTGTCGTAGTTGATAGTAAAATTAAATATTGTGTACAAAACTACCAGGTACTAGGGTTTTACCCAGTATTTTATCATGGAGCAATTCTACTTAAAAATAATAATATTCTGGGGATGTTTGACGAATTATTATCAACATTTATTAAAATGTTCTTTCATTTTAACATAATAATTCTCTTTCATTACTTTGGACTTATGGTGAAAAGACTTCAGAGCAGGATATTTTAGGTTTGATCCCAGTCATTAATCTGTAAACCTGAAAAATCTCATAAGCACTCAATGTTTTTGGTTAATCTGTGGTTTGGGTACCCCTATCTCGCCAAATGGGAAATAGACGCGCCAAGCGTAACCCTGGCTATTTTATTCTAAATGCACTCCTTGTGTCAAAAAATACATTAGAATATGTAAAAAATATGATAATTTTTCTCCATATTCTAGTGTATTTTTTGTTATACAATTCGTAAAAAAAAAAAAAAAAACATTGTTTTTGTTTTCATTGCCTTACCAACGGTGAAATTCGTTAAAAACACGGATTTCGGTTTCGTCGCCATAGAAACGCCGTGTTTTCGTTGTGCGCTAGTTGGCGACTTTTTGAAAATGCACCAAGAAGAGGACCCAAAGCACATTTTCACCTTTTTTTTCCTTTCAACAACAAATATGACCCACAGTTTGTAAAAGTCCTTTGAAAAGCAACACATAAGCCTTATTGTAATTTTAAATTGCCCATTATGATGCCTTCTTTATCCTTAAATTATCCATTACTTTGTGTCAAATTCAAAGAGCTATTCCTAAAATATAAAGATTATTCAAGTTTTTAAATGAAGCATAATATTTATGTAAAAGGAATCATTATAGAATTTTTTAATGATAACTGAGTAATAAGTTATGTTTTATATTAAATTATTATTTTTTGTTAGGGAGCAAATATCTAATTGGAATATTACAGAACAATATATTCTTTTCTTTCATCTGGCTGCAATATCATAAATTTTTCTATGAAAAATACATCAGTGTGAGCAAAATAAATATTTTTAGTTGCTATTGTTCAATTGCCTTATTATTAATTAGTTCTTATTATTACAGGAATATTATATTTTGTTATCTATGTTTGAATAAGATTATAAGCAAATAAAAGTACCAGTCAGTCTGCCATATGAAATAAAAATATCAAATGTCTTTAAATTTGTTTGTATTTTCAAGAAATCAATAAATAATTTTAATGGCCAATAAAAAAAGATAATATTTGCAATATAAGTAAGCTTTTAAAACATATTAATCATATATTTTATTTTTAATTTCTCAAATACGTTTCCTTTTATCGTTTAGGTTGTTTGAATCCGAAGCATTTCAAATCAGCAGTGGAGAATTATTTAGAGATGCATTCCACATTTGTCTCAAATTTAGATGTTATTGAAAAGGTGAGTTACTGGTTTCAAATAAAATATAACTTTGTATTAATATTTTGACTTGTTATGGAAAGTTTTACAAGGCACAGGTTCAATCCTTGATCTGAAAAGGCTCAACTCAGCCTTTCATCCCTTCAGTGGATTGATAAACTGAGTACCAAACATGCTTAGGAACTAAACATTGGGGCTTTTGCGTTGGACTGACCATCTAACCAAGATATAAGCTATGTACCCCAAGGCCCTCAGTCATGAAATTTTAATCATTTTTAAAGCTTATACTGTCCACAAACTGAATCAATTAATTTAATTCAGTTATTGGCCTATTCTGTTGAATTACTATTTCTCAATTATGTATTTACAATATTATTTTTATCATAAATGTTTGGAGCTTTTATCTTTCTCTGAAAACAACAGGACAAATGCATGCCACAATAATGTCATCTGCAATTATTTGAATATTAGTGTCAAACTTTGAGATAATTTGTCATAGTAGTTCAAAGAATCTAACTTCTCTCAATTATCACTGATTTAAAGTTATAGAGAAGCCATATTTGCGAAGGGAATCATCTAGTTTGATACATGTTAACACAATAAAAAATTGTCGCCAGAACATGTTTGTAAGATTTCACATTAATTCGCTAGATTAATGTTAAATCTTACAAACAATTACTTAGATTTTTTTACTTATACTTGCTGAATTTTTTGTTGTAAATTTTAAACTGAATGTTTAAAGTCTTTCACAAACTTCTGCTTAAACTTTATTGTATTTTACATAATTATAAATGTATGACAAATTGTATTATGTAAGTCTACTTATTAAATTTAAAAATATAAATTATTTAATCACTTTAAATTTAACAAAATTTTGAATTATTTTTAATTTTTGTTTTTGTATTTTTCAGTCCATAAATGGTTTTGTTGTGGCTACTACTTTTGATGGTATCATTTTAATGTGTTCTAGATATGTAGAAGATCACATTGGTTACCAAAATGTAAGTATTTTAAACTTTTGAAATATCATTTCTTTTTGATAAATTTTTTGTTTTCCATGTAAACAGTACTAAATTTTAAAAATGTTTTTAAAATTAGTAATGTACTTTTGCTGGAAATAGTGATGGATGTTTATATATGTGTAATAAATTAATTTTTTTAAAATGATAAATTTTCATTGAAACAAAATTTTTTTAAAAGTAATTAGTTACGGCATACAATATTTCTGCAACTATTTTAAATATATGTTTAAGAATAATAATCGCTTACAGTATAATATTTTATTTACTAATGAGGTCAATGATGATTCTATGGGAAATTAGTGCATGACATTATATAAAATAACTTTAATAGTTAAATCACAATTCCATAATCCTCAAGAGCATGTAAAGAATCCATATAGATTACATGATTCTTGTTTTATAAAATAAGACAATGCAATGATAATTCTACACAACAAAAGAATAGCTGATTTAATGCTTTAATTATCAAAATAATTATATGTTGTACGCAGAGAATAAGGTCCATTAAATAATATTTTATACACCTTATTGGGGAAAAATTATTAAGTCCATCTGTTGACATTTTATTAAAAAAGTATCTTGTTTGGTTTAATTTATTTAATTTGATGATTTATATTCTTATTTTAATAAAATTATTATTATAAATGACCTTGGTATGTATCATTTAACTGTTTTAGATGAAACGTTGTGTCGAAAAGGCAATTCAAACTTCTAAATAGCAGTTTCATACTGAAACTGCTATTTAAAAGTTGAAATTGCTTCTAGGAATTTGAAATATTGAAAAATTTTTAAGTTCTTCCTTTTTATGAAGTTCTAAAGAATCAAGTAGAAAACCTTGAGTTAAAAGTAATATTTCTTTTTTTAAAACACTATTAATTTAAGAATTTAAACATCAGATGAAAAAGAGAAAAAATTATTAATTTGGACATTTAAGGCAGTCCAAGTTGACATGTAATGAAAACCAGTTGAATTCAATTAAAAATGTAGGATATAGTCACATTAACCATAATATGCAAAAAGTCAATGACCAAAATGATCTAGTTAATAGTAATATGTAAGGAAAATATCACTATATCAAAAATTAAATATGAAACTTTAAAATGTGAAGTAAATATTTCATAGGCTATTTATATAATACCAAAATACAAACTACTGAAAAAAAAGATAATTTGATTAATAAGGATGTTGGATATGACAAATCTTTCCCTTGACATAAAATCAAAACTTACTATTCAGTTTTAATTTCTAACTGGCAAAATATTTTGAGTTTGCTTAGTAAATATTGTAACCGGTTCTATTCTATATAATTGAGGAGAACAACTTTTATTTTCTCAAATATGCTTCTTGTCTAGCTTAATCTTTTCTTTTTATTAATCTGAAATTAATCTTTTCTCTTTCTGAACTATTTTCATGATATTAATTATGAATTTAAGCAAAATTTCATATGTTGTGACTAGTAAGATTGTATTTAGTTTTCTGATTGATTCATTAAAAACATAATTTAAATGATTTTCTTTGTTAATCCTTTCAAGATTATTTTAACACTTTTCCTAATATTTTGTTCATTGTTTTATTTGCCTTTGAATACAGTATTTAAGTATTTAATGCAACCTTTGATTAAATTATTAATGATTTAGATATTGCTTGCATTGCTTCAAAATACCTGGCATTTTATGTAGTGCAGCTTTCCAAACATTGATTATATACACACAGGTGTATTTGATCACCATCGCAGTATGAATTATTGATTTTTTTGTGTGACATTTGGTAAAAAAAATCTGCTTAGCAATAAAATTACTATACATCAAATTTTAACATTTTATTTTTAATTATTTATTTTAAATTCCTTAAGTTTTTTTTATTTGTAGAAATTAATTAAAAGTTTTTTAGAACACAATGTTGTAGCTCCAAATTAAAAAAAATTTAATTGCATTTGTAATAGTAAGTTAAATTAATATATCATGCATTAATTAACCTTTTCGTTTATAAATGTTTATGGTTAAATAATGTAAATAATAGTTTTTCTAACAAACGAAGGTTACTCTGAAATTTACCTGCTTAAATAATGTAACCTTTTCATTTATAAATACTTAAGCTTAAATAATGTAAATAATAGTTTTTCTAGTAAACGAAGGTTACTCTGAAATTTTTGAGATACGCGCAGATGAGAATTTACAAAATAAAAGTAAGGGTTTAATTTTAAAATACAAAGTATTTTGACACAGAAGACAATATATTTTACTGACTTACTTCAACTTGTTTAGCGTTGAATAAATTTTAAACAGAAGAGAAAACAGAGTTGACGTGAGAACATTTTCGCTCTATAATTTTCTACAATTTTAAAGCAGGATTAAATCAAGCAGAATGCATTCAACGGCTGCAATTAGCATTCGGTGATGAATCTCTGGCTCGTGCTACTGTATTCAGATGGTTTAGTGAATTTAGAAGAGGTCGCAATTTTCTTCAGGATGAATAACACACAGAAAGGCCGCCATCAGCAGTAATCCCGGATAATGTGTCTGCCATACGAAAAATGTCAATGGCTGATAATCCCTGTACCTATCAAATGATACAGAAGGAACTTAACATTGGATCTTCACCCATACACAAAATCATTCATGAAGAATTACATATAAAAAAAGTAGTTTGCCATTGGGTTCCCCGTAATCTAACTGACCACCAAAAAGAGGAGCATGTCAGAATCAGTATAGAAACTCTTAAATTGCTAAATGATGGTGGCTATCGCATCATTTCTAAAATTGTAACAGGTAATGAAATGTAAATACCGTTTTTTGATGTTCCAACACGTCAAGAAAGCAAAGTATGAGTCTTTGAAAATGATCCCACGCCAACAATAGTGAAAAAACAACGCGCACTGAAAAAAGAGATCTATGCCGTTTTCCTCAGAAGTACAGGATTGGTCAAAGCCATCAAGTTGGAAGGACAGAAGACAGTAACAGCAAACTGGTATACCACTAAATGTCTCCCAGTAATTCTACAAGAACTGAATGTTTTGGGACTAATGCTTCACAATGACAATGCATCTTCACATACAGCCGGATTAACAGTTGAATTTCTTAAACAAAAACAAATTAAAGTGATTGAATATCTGCCGTATTCACCTGGTTCAGCTATGTGCGACTTTTGGTTATTCTTTAATCTAAAAAAGTACTTATGTGGACGTCGTTTTCATTCAGAAAAAGAGACTGATTGGCTATAAATGCATTTTTTCATCGATTTCAAGAAATGAATAGCTTGAGGCATTTAATCTGTGGAATATTTGTCAACAAAAGTGCATTGATGGTGGAGGAGACCACTTTGAACACATCTAAAATTTTGTAAGTATAATTTTAAAAACCTAGTTGTATCTCAAAAATTTCAGAATGAGCCTCGTATTTACCCAATAGATCAAGTGTTTTTCCATTTTTATGAATCAAAAAATTTCATTCTTGCTTTATTCCTAGTGATTAGCAAAATGATATCTGGTTCAAAAGTGTTAAAAAAAACAGTTATTGGGAAATACTTAAGAATAAGTTTCCAACTAAACATCATTGTAGACTTTAAATTAAAAACAAGATAATCCATGCCTTGTTTAATAAGTGTAATTATAAGATTACTGATGATTAAAATATTCTGTATCATTCAATGTTAATTACAATGGAAGTGCTTGAACCTTTAAATCCAGAAGAATTCAGAATTACAAAGTTCCTGCACCTTGGTTTTCTTAAACTAATAAATTTTAAGAATGAAATATGTTCAGTTTATTAGAATCATATATCTTGTAAAATATATTTCTATGGTGTTTACTAATCTGATATGGTTATTTATTGATTAGTTTAAATTTGCTTCATCTTTTTTTTACATGACCCATCTTATTTTAGATTGACCTCCTTGGTTATCATATTTCAAATTATATTCTGAATAAAGAAAGAGAGCTCTTTAACAAGAAAGTCAGGAATCTTATTTCAAAATTCAAGAAAGGTAAGTTATTATTTTTATACTTTTCTAAATTTATGGATTGTTTTTAGTAAATGATTCTCATGGCTTTTGTTCCAGGAAAATAGTTTATTTTTGATTAGCTATATACAATTAATTATATTATAATTAATATTTTTAATAATATAATCTAAACAATGACTCTATAATAAAAGTACTTTCATTTGTTTAATAGATTAAAATTTTTAAACAAAATAGAATATGTTGTAAAAAAAATTATTTTTGAGATAAATATCTGATTCTTTTCTTTTTATTTTAAAAACATTGATCCTATAAAGCAAACATATCCTTTAAAGCAAATATTTCTTAATTTTATAAAATGATGGCATTAAATTTAAGAGTAAATGACAAGCTATAATATTGTAACTTTAAATCAGGTCTACAGATTTTTTAAAAAATGATACTCAAATTGGTAAATAAAACATTTTGTAACAGTATTTAATCTTTTAATTTTTGTTGCATGATATTTTACAATAATAACATAAACAATAAAGAATACAAAATAAATAATTTTTTTCGAATACTCATTATTCAAATCATTCATATTAAAGATATAATCTTTATACAAATTTCCATTTTTGTGTATTAATTGAATAAAAGCTTATGCGTATGTGAATATACATATATTTAGTTTAGTTTTAACAAAATTGAAATTATTAAATAAATATTAACTATTTTTAACATTAATGACTAACATTAAGATGTGTTGATATTTCTTCACTTTGACCATTCTACTTATTTGTTGCAAGCTATCTCATAAGAAAGGTACCTTTATGAAGAATGTTTATATATATATATATATTCATTGAATAAATATATAACTTCCTAATTTGAAAATGCTAAAAAATGTATATTTATTTCAAATGAATAGTAATTAAATAATTGTTATTATTCATTTTTAAAATCACAATGACGTGACTTTTATATAACTTGTTTAAAATTGAATTCATTTATATCATAAAATATTAACTATTATTTGTTATTTTCAAGTGTAAACTATTTAAAAGTCACTTAAATGTTTTAAAAAATCTGGAAAACTGCTGTCTAAGTTTTATTTAAAGCTGCTATGATATTGCTCCTGAATTCAGTGCTTATATTCAGTGTGATGTTCAAATTATATTTGATTTCTAAATCAACCAATTTTCATTACAGTCCTTATCAAAAATGTAGTAGCTAATGTAATAATTATCTTTCATTAAGTTATTACATTTTTATTTTATAACAAATCATTAAATTTGTATTATCTTGTCTGTTGTGTTCACATAAAAATTAAATAATTCAAGAATGGACATGTTAAAATGATAGTTTTAGAAGTTGCCTCTATCAGATGATTAACTATCTGCACTCACTGATATTTTAAAATTTTCATACAGAATATTTTTTTGAAATTAACTTGTTTTGCAGGGTCATCAAAGCTTCGAAATATTGTAAGACTTCATATGCAGCAACGCCCTTTGCCTCGTACAAATGATATCAGGTATAGAAAGATGTCATTTTCATTAACAATTCATTCTGGTGCTTCTACAGCTGTCGAATCTAGAATAAGAAAAAAGAATTTCAAGCTTGGTAAACTTCTGTTTTACATTACATTGTTACTAAGTACACATTTTTAAACATATTTTGTTGTATTTTAAAAATAATATACTTTGAATGTTTAGAACTAACTAAATTTCATCTTGATAAGTAACAAATGTAAATAGTAGAAGTAGCATTAATTTTTATTTTGTGTATGTTATTCCATTTTTTAAATTTGAAATTGCTTTAAATAAATTAAATCTTTATAATAATGATTGGATATAGATATTATTGTTAACTTCATTACCAAATTTCCCTGTATGCAATCAGGAGATTATGTGTTAAATAAAGTTCCAAATTTTGTTAGAGGGTATCATATGCTACCGCATATAATGTGATTATAAACATTCTTTGTCAGAAAAGCTTACAATAAAGTTTTGAAAGAAATGCTGTTTATATTTTATAAATAAATAACATATAACGCCATGACTCTGCAGATTTATTTTAGTATAATCAGTTTGTCCAATTACATTCAAGAAAGAATTTGGTTCCTTGGAAATGTTACTGTTGTTGTTCGCTATCATGATTTCTCATTTGGTCATAGCATGGGCTGTTTTGCTCTGAAAACATTTTAAACTGTATATCATCATATGGAAGGAAAAACACATCAGATTTTTAATCTAAAAGCTACAGAGGTGGCAAATTTAAAAAAATGCTGACTAACATGTAAAAGTTGAAAAACAAAGCATATTCAGTACAAAAAAAAAAAAAAATATCCAATGTGCTGTTCAAAATAATACAATTCTTTTATTTTAATTATTACTAAAACAAATAAATTTTATTTTTAAAATATCTTTAACTTTGTCTTTCTAAAATCATTTCAAAATTATTGCACTTGATGATCGATCTGGCCCTTCTATCTCATTTCATCGCACTTTGTGCTGAGATGGATCAAAACAGATGTTTTTTCTGAACTATTTATTATATTTTTAATCATATTTTGCATTTTTAATTTTATGTGATATCCTATTATCAGTAGTGTATATTTTCAAGTAATTGCCGGAAAAATTGACTTTGATTATGCGATGCTTTTTTTTTTCTTTTACACAAGAAAACGATTTTGCGAATAACACATTGCTGTGGATTATATACAGGAAAATACAATATATAACAAAATTTGTTTATAATTAACTCTACACATAACTAGTGAGATTTAACTATTTTCTTACACATTTAACTAATATCTGAAAAAAATATGTGTAGCAAATATTTTGCGTGCAAAAGAAATGCACTCTGTTGGAAAAACTAAGTGCAATAGAAAATAATACACCTCATTTCAAAACTTTGTATGCATTGTTTTATGGTCAAATTATTATATAATATGGTAGTGTATAATATGAACAGAAAAATTTGAAATTTTGTAACATTATTCACAAATTATATACAGTAATAGCAATGGTAATTCTGGTAAATGGTCTGCAGAACATTATTAACCTCATTAGTGTATGCTTGACTCATTATTTCCATGATTCATAACTGTCTTTGATGGTAAAATACCTAAATAAACGCCATTACATTAATATATACTGCCAAGAATGTGTAGTTTATTAGATGGTGAAAACATTTACAATGGAAGAAAATTTTCATCTGCACATGTAATTGATTAAATGGCTCATATATAATATTTTTGATAGATTTTGCGGGACTGATTTTTTATAACAAAAATATGATTTAATGCTCCTTTTTTTATCAATCATAAGGTTATAATAAAAAATAACGTGTAAACAAACTCTTAGATGAGCTTAATTAAATTAAAGGAATTATTAATGTTTATGTTTTCATTATTTACTTGAATCATCAGTCCTTATTTGCTTGTGAGAATGTAGGTAAAAAACCATTGTATCTGTGTGCTATAATACAAAGAATGGACTATTCAGAATTATTACTCTTTCAAGTAAAAACCAATCACACATGACAATACAAGTAATTTCTTAGCTAATTACTCCAGTTAAATGACTAAATGATGCTTATATGTTATATTCCACAAATCACATTTGTATGTCAAGTTAAATTGTTTATGAAAATACTTTATGGAAATATAAGAGTTTTCCATGCAACAACCTTATTTTGAAAATTCAGACTTTTATATTTAAAAAAAATGTACCCATTGCCTTTTTTTTTAACTCTTTTTCTATTCCCTCCTTTGTCAGTAATAAAAAATGAATTCTTCAACATTTTTTTTATTATTAGCAAATGAAATTGAGGTCATGTTTGCAAATTTTAGGGATAATAATTTAAGATTAACTGTTAAAATACTTTTATTGTAATGAATTAAACATGCATTTATTTATTTCAAATACCTAAACTATTGAATAAGATTCCATTAGGTCTCTTAAACACATTCATATTTGTTATTCACTTCTGTTAAAATAGTTCAAAATCAGAAAAAATATATAGGCTAATGTTTCTACAGTAAGGAAAATAAACTTAACGGTAAATTTTAAGTCTTTACTCCAGTCTGCTAATTACAAGGAAATATCTTTAAATTGTGAAATATATCAACCATGATTTTTTAAGAAATCAAAATATTTATAATTAGTGATTATTTCCATCTATTTAAATATTGTTTACTGTATTAGTTTTATATTGTTTACTGTATTTTATTTACTGTATTTATTTTATTTACTGTATTTATATTGCTTACTGTATTTTATTTTAATTTCAGTGTAGAATGCAAATTGCAAATAAAAATGCAAAATCCATTTTTTTAGTGCTAAAGCTTCTGAAATGTAAAGTGATATATATTAAATATGTTAAATATCTCAGAAATGAAAAGCAATTATATTTAAATCGATATAAATATGCAATAAATTCAATTTATGATTTATTAGTATATATTTTTATTAAAATAATGTATTATTTATGGATGATTTACCATAAGATTGTTTATTTGATAGATTGCATATAATGCATATAATGATAGATTGCATATTATTTTAACTAAAATTTTCCATTTGTTAGCAAATGTCCCAATAAATTACTGTAATAAAAGGAACATTAACTCCTCATTACTGTAATAAAAGGAACATTAACAATTATTTTACATTAATTAATTAGCTTATAATTTTTACAGAAATTTTGATTAAACTTATTTATGGTTAAATGATAATTTTATAAGTCGTTAATAAAGGAAATTTTGTCGTGGCTAGTAATTTATTATAATTTCTTCCTATTTTTTTTATGAAATATATTGAATATTTTTATATGTTTGGATGAATAAATTAATTTTCTTTTTATGAGCAGGGCAGCGTAAAGACTTTGGAGAGAATGCTGTGATATTGATCTTTATTGAACCCATTCGATTAGAACCAGATATTGATGTGATGTATTTGGAACAGAAAAATTGCTATTATACAGTACATGGTCCACAAGGAGAGATTATTTTTGCTGATCACAGGTATTCAATTTATGTTAATCAGAAATCCTTAAAATTAAGTATGGCAATGAAATAGTTTACATGAAATTTATGTAATGTATTGAAATGCTAAGCACATATATATTTAAAAAAGGGGGACCACTTGTTGGTTCAAATAATTATGCATGTTATTTTTTTATTGAATTGTAAGTCATTATGAAAGAGTTCAAGTGTTATGCTCTATTATTGATTAATCTATTTAATGAACATAATTTGATTAGGATTTCTCATTTTCCTGACTATTTTTAATTAACTTCTATTCATTGTTCATAATTTTTAAGATTAAAACTTCTTATTTTTCCCTCTAAATTCAAATGGGATTGGATTATTCCAATTTTTGTATGTGTGACAAAAATAGTAAACCAATAAATTTTTCATTGAATTCATTTAAAAAAATATGTAAAATTGAATCTTGTACGATGTAGATAACTTTTGAAGAAATAAAGATCACATTATAACATCTTACATTGCAAATTGCGTTCTTTTTTGTTTTATTTTATGATTTATATATACTTAAGATACAATTAAATAATTAAGGATTATTTTAATCCAATTAAAAATTTAATGAATCACTATTTAGCACAGGCCCAATAAATGCACTTATAAAAATTAATCTTGTAGAAAAAATTAAATATTGTTTTTCTATTGATTTGATTAAATTATTAAAATAAAAATTTTTCCCAGAATCTCAATTATGACTGGTTATATGCCTCGAGATGTGTTGGGTACTTCTGCTTACCAGTACATACACAGTTCAGATGTCCCAATTGCTTTATTTGCCCAAAGAGCCAGTAAGTTTGCATTATTTTTATTTATGTGTAAATATGAAATTTTATTGTATGATATCCTTACTTATTTATTCCTTTTATTTTCAGTGTTTGCAAGTAGTGATGGAGTAGGAATAATCACATACCGTCTCAGAATTCATGATTCTAGTTACATCTATTTACAAAGTAAAGGCCAAATTAGATACAAAGATTCATCAAAAGAAATTCGCCAATTCATTTGTTGTAATATTTTATTAAAGTAAGTTGTAATATATTTTTGTTTTAATTTGTATTTATTGTAGTTAATTAATTTATATTATAAATACCTTAGTTAAATTAACTTATAGATGAAAGGAAAAAAGCTTATAAATTATTACTAAAACATGTGTATCATTTATTGTACTAATTGCTGACTTTCTAGTCAGAAAGGTACATTTTGTTAAATACTGAAAAAACTAATTAGAGCAAAAAATTTAAGTGTTTATTAATTAAATTCTGGAATTTAAAAAATTCACTTTTATTATTTTGACCAAATTAGCTCCTTCTTTTAATTTTTTTTTTTTTTTTTTTTTTTTTTTTTGTTTTTTGTTTCTTTTTTAGTCATTAAAAAATGTTAATTTCTTCCCTAGTGTGGAATCTACCTTTTTCTATTAAATTAATTTTTTTATTGTTCTTTCATATTCCATTCTTTAATATTTCCATTATTTAAAAATGATTTGAATTTCATAAATATATATATATATATACATCTTTTCATGAGTATGTATCTTAAAGTAGGCGAATCTAAGTTGCAACTATTATTTATTTTAGATACAATTGAACCAGTTTTCTATGAGTTATTAACATTTTTTATATGAATAAAAATGGAAAATAATGAAGAAATATTAATGGAGAATTCTTTTTTGGTACAAAATTTTCAATATAAATTTTTATGTGTTTTTCATAACTATTCTTGGTTTATAAAAACTGTAGTTATAAATAAGTATATTTTCCAAAATATTTTAATGCAGTTCTAAATTCTTCAAAATATATCCTAAATCTGATATATTTTTAAATGAAATTATTTAACAATTTTCATGATTGAAAACTGAAAATTTCTTGAAAAAATATGTGTCTCATGTACTTATATGAATATTTGTGTATTTTTAGTGCAGAAGAGGGTAATCGAGAACTCAAGAAATTCCAGGATAGATTTGCTCCCCAACTTGTTGCTTCTAAGAAGGTGAAACCAAAATCAACTCTCTCTGATAAAGAAGAACCATCTTTGTCAATAGCAAATGCTGTTGTGTCAAAAAATATTTCTTCACACAATAATACTGTTATCCAAAATTCAAGTGAATTATTTAGTCAAAATTCTATAATAGATTCCGAAATTAAAGGGTGTTTAAGAAGTAGCTTAGAAAACTCAAAATGTAAATTAAGCAAGCTTTCCCACAATTCACGACAATTAGGGTATGATGTGACTGGCAAATTAGATCTTGATCAGTTTGGTAGCAAAAATTCAATGGAAACTGAACTGCAATCAATAATGAACCCAGCTGAAGCAATAGTTCCAGATAGATTTGGCATGCTTAAACATGCTAGCAGGGAAAAACTTTCTAATGCAGAAGCAGCTGTATCGAATAATAAATCACCTGTTAATATGCATTCTTCTGTTGATTACTGTGCTGAACAAAGTATTGTGAATGAGTTTAACACTCTGCTACCATTATCAGCCTCTGACCCTTATTGTTCAACTCCATTTAATACTTTTCAGCCAATAGACAGCAATAGTTTTTCTTCACAAGACAGTTTCAATTGTTTTAACACTAATGGTCAAGATGTTGGATCTGGAAGTAATATGGACTCTTCTGAATTATTTCAATCAAATGGAAACTTAAATCATAATCATTTATACACGGAAAGTGTTGATCACTTTAATTTGTCTGAAGATGGACAACCCAAAAATTCATCATCTACCCACTTCATAGGAGATTTTGTAAAAAATCATTTTTCACCAAATAAGTTTGGTCAAAGTTCAAATCAGTTCTGTGTACCTCAAAGTACATTCCAAAAATCCAAAACATATCAATCGACTTGTTTCACTGCTCCCATCAAAACTTATCCCAATGGAGAACAAAATCGTGTGAATGGTGACATGAATGGTTCTTCATTTCAATCACTAACTGAAGTTCTTCCTCTCAAACTTAACTCTATAAATTCTGATGGTGGTAATGACATGAACAGCTACAGAAATGAACTATTGGAAAATAATGACTTGAAGAACAGTCTAGATTTGAGTTTTCTGGATCAAAGTGTTGAAGAGATGTCTTTGCTCAATAATCTAAGTGAGTTTGATAAAAACTCATTATCTTATCTGTATGAAACATATCCTGATGACATGGCCATGCAGGAAATCTCTATTCAGAATTCTTTTCCTCTGAGAAAAAATTCAGAAAATATTGTTCATTGTGTTACTTCTAATGGTATTAATGGTGCTAATCAATCTGATGTCTATAAACCCCAATCCTCTATACCAGGGGATGATTTTGTCCACTGTAGAACTGAAATTCATTCAAATGGTTCTGAGTTATCATTTAATCAAAAATTTGATGTTTCTGAAAAGAAAAAGAAATTAAATAATCATTCTGTTTTCAATGGATGTGATGTAAATGCATTGGGAAATAGTGACCTGGAGAAATTATTGCAGATTAAAAGGAATAATTACGAGAAAGGGCAAAATTTTAATCCAATTGCAGAAGATAATATTTCTTACTCCAGTTTAAATCAACCAAACATTATAGACCAGTTGAGTGATGGAATGAATGCTGAGTTTGACCAGCTACAGAATCCCCTGTTGCATGAGTGTGGACAAAATAATTTTTCTGTTGAAACTAATCCCATATTGAACTTTTACAAGTCTAGGTCAAACAACTCTACCATGGAATTACCTGTTCATTTAATGAAATTTGATAAACAGATGAATTTTATTAATATTCCTCTATCTAAAAAGGGTTAACATCAAATCTTTGCATGAAAGGTAAGTGTTTTGGTCATTTAATCTTCAGTTCAATATTTTTACTTTAATGTTCACTTTTAAGCTGTTTTCATTCAATTGTTTTTGAATTGCTTATTTAATTTAATTATTAAACTCTCCTACTTTTTTTCTGTGTCTTGCATGGGTGTCACTTTTCTATGTCGGGTTATACTTACTTCAGTTTAAAAAAGTTAAAAATGAAAAATTTGATCTTATTTTTATATATATATATATATATATTTTAAAATTTTTCAAATATTAAGATATTAATTTTAAAATTTATTAAGGCTCTTCCAGACCTACGTGAGAACTTCTGTTGTCTTCTCACCCCACCTGGTGTTAGTTCTCAAAGCTTGTAGAGGGGAGTATCCCAAACATTATTATTGGTTGAAATTGCTTGTTAATCAATCCTTCGAAGTTAGCGAGTCTGCCAGATTTGGCGCGTTATATCGTACAAAATTAAAGTACTAACGCCATAAAAACAGCCAAAAAGAGAGTTTGAAATTTGCTCATAACAGATGTTTACCTCAAATTACCCTCAGGGTTCTTAGAATGGGGGTGAGGGAAAATAGGTCAGTACAAATGCTCAACGAACTGACACCGGAATTACCTGTTTTGCTGTCTTATGGAAAATTAGCTGCCAGTGATTCTAACGAAAATATTATTTATTTATGTTTTAGAGTTCGGTTTTTATTATTCTCACTAAAAATATGAAGACAAATTGCAAATGTTGAGTGATTTTACAGTTACTAATTAAATGGTCAAAAATGATTATCAGAATTCAAATCAAACCTTAAAATATTATATGAATGATAAAAAATATTGCCTTGGTTCAGTTTGATTTTATGAGACTTGATCCATTGACTTAAGGTACTTTTGAATATGAATGTAACAAATAATTAAAAACTATTATTTTCAAAACTAACTCAATATAAAAATATTTAATTTTTTTCAAGTTTTTTTAAACCTTGAACAACTTTATATATGTATATATATATAAATACGGTTACCATATATATTTTTATGAAAATAACGTTATGATTATCTATCTATATATATATATATATATATACATATATATATATATATGTGTGTGTGTGTAATCGTATCGTAATTTTCATAAAAATATTGTAACTGTAATTATTTATATAATAATCATTACATCTATTTTATATAATTAGAATTACTTAGAGCTTGAAAGAGAGATTCATCTCTTAGCACTAAATATACCTTATAAAAACACACAGGTAAATTAAATTAAAATAAGTTTAAAGTAAAATTGTGAGAAATATAAATTAGGTTTATATTTGTCAACAAATAATCAAATGCAAATACAACTTATAGCATACGAGAAAAATATGATTTCATAGTAATACCAGTAAAATATAATACAATTTCATGAGCATATGGGAAATTTAGTTAATACCTTGAAATATATATGAGGTAAAATAGTAATTAAAATAAATCTGTTAATAAAGTAAAGAAATACTTGAGCAATTCACATTTAATGAAGAAAAAACAGAAACTATGTATATAGTTCTACTTTCTGTTTCTGTACACACACAAAAACACTCTATATACAAACTTACAAATTTGTATAGTTAAACTTTTATTTTTTGGATTTTAATTTTTCGGCTTTTTTTTTTTTTTTTTTTTTTTTTTTTTTTTGCTTGCGATCGGAAAGGAAATTGATTTTTCATCAATTTCCTTTTAGTGGAAAGATGAAGTTTTCTTTTCGTACTGTAATCACTTTTTTCATGTTTAAAATAGACTAATTTTACAGAGTTTAATTAATGAGTAAAAGATCCAAATACATTTAAAATGGTAAAAGTGTTGAAATAAATTTACGAGAAATTTGAATTTTCGGAAAACAACATTCAACATCAATTGAGAAATACTTTAGGGTGAATAATATGTTCAACAGAATCTTGCGGTTGAATAGTTTGGAATGGCTGTATTAAAAAGTTGTTTGGAGACGGTATTGTACTGCGTATCCCATCTTAGTGACAACAAGGTGATTTATGATTTAATTATTGTTGTAGCCATACAGAGAAAGAAAGTCGTTCAATCACATTATTTCTAGACTAGTCACTTTGAGCATATCTAATTGATTCTCAATTTCCTTCCTGATATTCTCTCTCAAGCGTTTCTTCTCGAACATCAATACAATAACTTCAGTTACATATTTTATATCACCTTAAGTACTACAGGATATTTATTCATTCTTTTGATATTTTATTACTTTTATTCCTTTTTTGTCAAAAATAATGTCATTTGCGTTGCGCAGGACAATATTCTTCTCAAATAAATTTCGTGAGCATAAAATGATTCCCCTAAGAGCATTGATGTCATCTATATTGTAGTGTGTTGTAATATATTGTTCTCGTTCGTTTGATTATTGAAATGCTTTTATGTTTTTCCGCTGAAGTTTTACTACAAACCCAAATTTTTTTCAAAAATATTTATAATTTTTCAAATATAAAGTGTTTAATTTCTTATCAGATGCAATATTTTAGTATGCTGGTATCGTATGCTTATTAATCATACCTTATAGTGTATATTTTTTTTTCATGAAATAAGTTGAAAATAAAATTAAATGTCCAAATGTTTGTAGAGGTAAAAACTCAATAATTTAGGAAAATGATTAAAAATCAAATTAAAATATTTGTCTCACTATTATTCTAATAAACTTATCATTCTTATTATTTGATATTTTATTTTATAAGAAATATATATATATATATATATAATATATACACACACACATATACATATGTATATATATATATGTGTGTGTGTATCTATTGTAAAATGCATTTTTTTATATTAAGTTCTTTAAATTTTTAATACATAGGTAGTCTTATTTCAAAATCTAGTATATAATATAATTGAACAAGGTAACATCAAACAGTTTATAATATTTCATTTTTAAAATTTACTTAAATGAAAATAATCAAAGTTTATTTAAAAGTACATATCATAGCTACTTATCCAACGCTAATAAACAGAAATCTAACATGCATTATTTACAGATGCCTTTTCTATTTCATGAGTGAGAAAAGCTAATTCGTCTTGCTCGATTTGGAAGTGTTTGCCAACCACATGGTAAAACAGCGGGAATCATATGGGGAGAAGTTTTTCTCAGAAATTCCTCCTCCTTTAGGTTACCGTAGTGAAGTAGAAAAATCAGCCAAGTTTGGCGTTAAAAATTTTCCAGTTTCATAGGTGGCGTTGTGTACAGAGGTGGATTTTCAGCAATAAGAATGAGTTTGATTTGTAATCAAAATTCATATCGAAATATTAATGCAATCAAAAATATTTTTAGCTTTAAAAAAACAAAAATGTTCATTTTGTAACTGTACAGAGAAAAAAATGAAATATCTTTAAACCAAATTTTGTACAACCTCAATGAAATTAGAATTTGGTTAAAATTTACTCGGATGGAGATATTTTGACATTTAAAAAATATTTGAAAAATTTTAAATGCTAAAAATGGACATCGAAGTGACAGTAGCTCTGTTTTTTGTAATTTGCAAAAGACCGGAAGTTTCTATCGTGAAAATAGCACTTGTGAAACGTTAAAATATTATCCATAGAATTAACATAGGATTCGATTTTCCCCAACGGAGGTCTAGCAGGGCCTTAAGAGAAAAATGTATTTTTAACATTTCTATAAAATTTAACATAGCTTGCTATAAAAATAATTGCATTTTAATATTAAAATAATATTAAAAATTATTTTAATATTAAAAACGTTTATTTCAGTTCTCGAAACAAGTCATTGAAATCTAGTATCACGATTAATGAAAAATATCTTAACCAACTTAGAATTAAATTTTTTCAGAGAAAACTTTTATGAGAATATATTGTTAGTATTAATGATATATATATTAAAGTGGCATTCATAAACTTATTTTGTTATATAAACATAGATTGAATTAATACTAATTTTTGTTATAATTTGTTCCCAGAAAATATAGTTAAGTCTTGTTATTTAAAGAAATGAATCTTTTCCTGATGAAGATGGTGCTTATGTGACAAATTTCTTGAAGATAGTATGTCTGGTGATGTGGAATATGTCCTTCAAAAAGGAATTGTTGCCACTAGAAAATTGTATTTTCTAAACAAAAATGTTTTTGAAATGTTTCACTGTAGTCATTTGATTCCTCACTGTATCTGTGTATAAATGTGTGTGTCTCATCAAAACATTTTTTTCAAAATATGTGTCTCCAATATTAACAATGAGCAGTTTTCATAATAAGCTTTTTTTTCCCCTTTATCTATCTATCTATCTATATATATATATATATATATATATATATATATATATATATATATATATATATATATATATATATATATATATATATATATATATTTGTTTCTTAACTAACATAACCTTTTTGTATTAATGCTGTTTTTAAATTCTGTGTAGTATATTAAAATCTAGCTTCTTAATTTATCAGATTAAAGCATTCTTTACCTGGTTGTTTAATATCTGTCTCTGATGTTATTATATTTATAATGAAAATGTACATTTAAGACTTCATGTCCTATTAAGACTTAAACAAAAAAAATGTTTTATTGAAAAATATATTAATGAAATTTTTTTATAATGTTTTTGTTGTGTGATATTTTAATATTTTAAGTAGATTAATATCAATGCATATATAATTTGCAATAAATATTTTATCCAGTAAATTTGTAAGAAAAATGTTTCTAATTAGTGTAGAACTCGATGTCAAAAAATTACTAGAGTATATTTGATCCCAAATTTAGTGATCTTACATTATACATCAGGATTATTCAATTGTGTGTATTTAAGTTTTTAGAAACTTGTATTATAAGTTAATATTTTGAACGTAGTAAGAAATTAGGAAGGCATATTTAAAAATTCTTGCTAAATTAAAATTAGTTAACTTACTCCTTTAAAATATAATTTTAATTAAATTAATAATTTTATTAAGTTAACATTTGTATTTTAAACATTTTTAAATTGAAATCTCTGAATTATTTTTTTTTTCTTTTAGAATACAACAGACTTTAAAGAAATTTTGAAAAGTATTTCTTAATTTATTAAAATGTAATCATTTTTTCAAAATCTTTAATTAATATTGATTGATATTGATAAATGTAAGTTTTATTGTGTGTCTCCAAGCAAATAAATAATTATTTTTTAAATGTTTTTATTATCAGTTTGATTTTCAGTTAAAAATTAACTTAGTAAATACTATACAAATTACTGGGTAAAACAGTTGGGAAAAATTGCTAATATCATAAAAAATGTTTGACCTTTATAAAGAAAATATATTAATCAATTATAGATATTTTCCTATTAACATTATAAGAATGCCTCCTTTAATGCATGAAAATTCTTTATAAAAAAATTAATTAATAAATGTAAAAGTTGAGGATACTACCATTTGAGTTTTAATTTTTAAACTACTCTTTATTTTTCAATTTTGTTCACAATTTAAATAAAATCGTTGTATTGTTATCTTGATCCTCAATATTTTTTGTGCAAAGAAAATAATCTAACTATTCTATAAGTTGATCATTTCTTGGCATTCAAAATAAATAGTCTCATAAAGACTTTTCTTTTGCTTGATATTATAAAAAAATGTATATTACCTGTATTCTTGTGCAAATGTATATAATTTAGCTATTAAATGAGTCTTATTTGGGGAATAAATTTATAGATTTGCTTCCCATATAAGAAATAGTAATAAGAATTTTAGGAACTGTTTCACTGTATCATAAGTGATTTCTCTTGGTGTAAAATATGTAACTACTAAATTTGACGCAATTACTCATATTTGCGCTTCAAAAGGTTTGTACTTAAGTATAACTACTATCTTTAAACACATTATTTATATAGATAATGCTTTCTTTGGAGGCCTCTTTTTTGACAAATAGCTTTTGTATAAAATCATAAATAATTTCCTCATGAAATCCAGTTGAAGTACAACATTGTTTTTCTATTAAAAATATAATTTGTTTAAAATATCTGATTAATTGAATTCATTTTTAATAAAAGTACAAAAAAATTTTAGAATATCTATTTTTTATGTGTTTATGATTTATATAAATGCTTTAATTTATTAATATATATTTTATATGAATCACCACTTTTCTGGGAATCAAACATATTTTACATACTGGAAAGTATATAAATATCATCTATCTTTTAGAGTATGCAACAAAGACATCTGAAAGATACCTTTGTTGCATACTGTAAAAGTATGAGCTGTTTGTCATACAATAAATTTTTCATTAATTGTAGAAGTAATCATCAAATATAGAAACAATGCACATATAATAATTTGTCATGTTGACAAATGTTTACGCAGCTTATATTATGAATTTTAACCAACCTGTGTCATGCAGAGCTTTTTCTGTAAAGTAAATTTAGGAAATATTTTATAACCTGTGAATATATATAGCTTATGGAATCCATCCCTTGTGACCTGCCAAATTTTCTTTTTGATGAATGTGATTTTTTTCTAGAAATGTAAGAAAACTAATTTATAAGAAATAGCCATTCTTTCAAAAAATGTTTCAAACTTTGATATCATTGTTATATACATTGAACATTAATATTTTAAATTTTAATATGATTTTATCCTTATAAATTATTTTAGCTCTAATTACTAATTTTATATTTTCGATTTTATTAACTGTAATTATATAATTTGTTACAACATTCTTTTAGTTCAATTGAAATTAGCTTTTACACAAAATGCATAAATGCATCTTCAATATAATCTGTGAGCTTTCAGTGAAATAAATACTTTGTTGTCCTCACTTTGTATGAAGTATTTAAATAGCTTTTTCAAATGAAAATTTCTTTTTGGAATTTTGGCAGGTACAAATTTTTTAAAGTGAGATATATATATATATAGAATGATAACTACAGTTATCTTTGAACATTTAAAAACCAAACAGAGGAGCTTCTGATCATAATGCTAAATAAAAATATTTATAAAGTTATTTTAAAAATTATAGAATCATGGTGCTGTAACATAATGGAGTTTTAGCCGTTTACATTCACAAAAAACTGCCATAAATTGTCAAATCTTTCAGCAATTTTGCTAAGGGCATAAATTTCAAATATGATTAGTTATTATTTCTGTCTAAGGAGAATAGATGTCACAAAAAAGATGTAAGGCACATTTATTTTTTAAAATTTTCATGTTGTATTATAAAAATATAAATACATATTTAAAATTGCTGCACATGCTAATCATTTGAATGCATTGTATATAATTTTATATATGAAATAGATTTTAAGTATAACAGGAAATAAATATAGTCATGAAGCTATTTTTCAGATTGCAGAGTAATGGTGCTGTAACTTAATAAAAGAATATTAGGTATTTATATGCAGAGAAAACTTAAATTTTAAAATGTTACATATTTTGGCTAGTGAGATAAATTTTGATTGTGATGTATTAATTTTCTTTTAGTTCTTTGAGGAAAATAACTGTCAAAATTTTTATTAATATCTTGTAGTAAAATAAGTACATATATGAAATACTTATTCCAGTATATCCATCATTTTTATTTGTAAATATTTTGTGTGCAAGAAAAAGGGTACTTTTCTGTTATCTTGACCACATTCAAACATTGCTAAATAAACTTAATTTTTTAAAATTTTCCTTTAAATATTGGCTATCTCTGAAACGTATATAATATGATTTAAATGAAAATTAAAAAAAAATAATAATAATAGATATACCAGAAATAAAATTGCTTAATAAAAATAGAAAAATTTGAATTTTTTTTTTCAACATAATTCCTCCTTAGGAACATTACAAATTTTCATATTCATCCTACAATTTCCAATTTAATTAAATTTTATTGTTACTCTAATCAATGAATGACAACTTTTTATTAGCACTTATCAATGTTGACAAAACATTTGAAAATGATTCAAGTCTCCATTACAGAAAAGTACCAATAATTACATTTCACTCAATTTATTGAATATTGTGTTCTTAAAGATGTAATCAAACAAAAATATTTTAATGTTTTATTTAAATGTTTAGTTAAAAATTTTGAAGTAAATTTTTTTGTGTGTGTAATTCACAAGATTTTCATTTTTAAATATTTTTTAAGGGTAAAAATCTTTTAGTGATAAAAAAATGTATGCACTTTCATAATATCAATAGTTTTGATTTATAAATAGGTTTACACTATTATGCTGTCTGTATACCTAAAATTATCCATTTTTATATAAATATAATTGTATATATATGTATATATTTTCATTTGCATAATCAAAAAGATAGCTAAAGATCTGCTGAAAATGTGTATTTTTGAAAACCTAAAAAAAAGACTTTAATGAATTAATGTATCAAATTAGAGTAATTTTGTATTGCATGCTTGTGACAAATAGAAATTATATATTTATTAATTATTAAATTATTTATATTTTATTGGAAATCTATAATAAGCTAAGACTTTCATATGGTGAACATTTAATTTTCTTTCATTCCTCACAAATAAATCAAAACAAATTATGTTTAATTAATCATGTACGAAAAAAAATGCATATAACTGTAGTTGTAATTATCATAGATATACATTTTTGAAAATGAAAGTCTGGGCTAGTTGCTGATTGATAAGTGCTCTGGTATTTTCTTTATACATTTAAATCCCACATAAGATATTGGGAGTCCACTTGTGAAACTCTAGGATAAACCTTTATTTGCAGAAATGCAGCCACAAAGCAGCATGCCATGTCAAAGGTTAACCTTGAAAATAATTATTTTGTTTGAAATCTGTGCAATATTTTATTACTTGTTCTAATTAATTAAATATGTATTTTTTTATTAATAATATTCCTTAATGTATGTTATGATAACTAAATTCTTTATAAATGTGTTATGAATTGTAATTTTAAATATTTTTGAACAGTGTGAAAAAAAAAGAGTCTAGTCTTGGTAAAAAAAAAAGGAAAAAAGAAAAGAGAATAAGATATAGAATAAAGAAAAAGCTTTGAATATTTTTATAAATATTGCTTTGCAGTTCTTGTTCTGCCATTTATCGGACGTTGATAAATGTGTTGTTTCTTAAGGTGCTTTGTTTGGAATTTTATTGTATACTATGCACTTTAATGTATTACATGATATGAAAAAGTGCATCTTGTTTACTAGGCAATGTTGAACAGATACATAGAGTTTCTTTTCTTACTGGTAGTTATGTTATAGAGATGAAAGCATTCTAGTATATACATATATATGGTAACAAGAAATTATTATATGGATGTGTATGATATTAAGTAATGGTACATATTAGTGCTTAGTATCATTGATATGCATTAAAACTTGAATTTATGCTCAGAAATTTCAAATTTCTTTTTATATTTTTAATTATAATGCATGAGTATAGAATATTCAGAATTGCCTGATCTTAAGAGGAAGATTTCTTCTATATCTTTCTGTAGTTATAGAGATAGGTGTATGTATACTAATTAGCTGAAAGAAATTTCATTGCAAAGAATTTATGCATTCTTTTATAATGATGCATGTTATTGCTTAAAAGGATTGATATATGTAGATGGTTCAGTTGTTATTTGATTGCAAAAGTTATAATTGGTTATTCTGTGTATTACAATATTAAAAATTATCTGATTAATTTTATGAAGAAAAATGCATTCATACACTTGCAAGTTTAATATGTGGGAAATATTTGAGCTTGAAAATATCAGTGGAATGAATGTTAATTTTTAAGTGATTTGTTGAATTAGATAATAATAACTAAAATTAAAAGTTAGAACTATTTAACGGTTTAAATGTTTATTTTGTGAGAAGTAATTTGAAAACTGTTGTGAACTTCAAATGAAGAAATTGCACCATCACCAAGTTCACTGGTCTACATTTTAAAAAAATTTCTATTTCTGATTTCTAATATTTTTTAAGGCTAGTGTAGTTTATGAATCTTTATGAAACCAAATGTAACTTTTCATAGAAAAATTGGGATACTGCTGCATTAAAGCACACTTTTTTGCAAAATTATATTCCAGATTATGACTTGCAAATTTAATGTAAATTTTGTATTTTACTGAGATATTCAGCTATTCTAATAGCTTTAAGTCCTACATTTGCTTTTTAAAAAAAAAAAAAAAAAAAAAAAAAAATATGGTAAAAAAAATAAAAGGAATTTTAAATTATTTTTAGCATCACTGATAAATAAATTCAAAATTGATATCATGCCTTATAGGAATGCTAGCTAACATTCTTGTGCTGTCACGTCATAATTGAAGCATGAGCATTATTAAATTACATTATCAGAAATTATTGATTGCTTTTAGTGCTGATGCTTTGCTTGGAACTTTTTAACTTATATATATTGAATACCATTTTTAAGCTTATGTTTAAACATTAAAAAGTTAATATAGTTAGCATATTACTTATAGAATATTTACTGTATCATTTGAAAAAAAATAATTAGGGAAGCATGAAACTGTTCAGTTGTATCAAGTTTTTAAAATAAATTATTCTTAAATAAGAATGAAAGTCCTTATAATTAAGTTTTATTAGTTTTTATGCAGTTTCTGTTAAAATTTTAACTTGGTGATAGTTGGCTTTTGATTGTATACTCTTACAGTAAAACATACAGTGATATCATTAAATATTATATCCTTAAATATTGGAAACTAATTTT
Organism: Latrodectus elegans; assembly: GCA_030067965.1. NCBI lineage: Eukaryota > Metazoa > Arthropoda > Arachnida > Araneae > Theridiidae > Latrodectus > Latrodectus elegans. The sequence continues at coordinate 85,277,094 of CM057816.1, forward strand.
ATTTTTAAGAATATATTTCCTTATGAAATTTCATGAGAAATAGTTTATAACAATTAATCAATTCATTTTAATTATATTATTGCTAGAGCATGCATTTTAGCTAGCTAAAATTGTGAATATAGCTTAGTCTTAGCCTTGAAATTATATTTTTAGAATAGTGTGTATTGTACCTTTGAAAAACACTTTTAGTGTTTTGTTAATTATTTGGCATTATTTAATTTCATGAAGAAAATGTAGTTTTTGACTTTTGTGATGTATTTCAAAAATATTTATTAATTTATTGCTATCTTAAATTTTTATTTAATTACTAAATGAAATTTTAAATCAATAACAAATACTAAATAAATAAAATATTAAAAAAATAAATAATTAATAAAAAAAACACTCAAACTTAATGCTATTTAAATTCATAATTTGAAGCAAATTTAGCTTAATGAAGACATTTTTATTTTAAAAAAAATGTTAAAATACATATTGATTTTGCTTTTCTTTGTTTACTAGTACTGTTTTCATCTTTCTGTTGATTCAATTGATTTAAATGTTTATTATCATTAACACAAATGATGTTAATTGTTTAACATTAGTTTTTATCAATATATTTTGTAAAATCTATAATTTATAACTCATAATCAATGAAAATTTATTCAATGAAAATATTGATTTACATATTTCGTTTAGACAACCCTTATATTTGTAGACCAGTGTTCATTAATTACCATTGAGATATTTAAGAACTATTTTGAAGTTTTAATAGTGAATGTGTTTTTATATATACATGATTTTTTCTTTAATTATAAATTGCATATTACACTGATTTATTTATAATGTACATAAAATATATAATGTAAATATTAGTATAAATTTATAAAAATATAATTCACACATTCATTGTCTACACTATCAAGTGTGTTTAAAAATTTTTATTTTATAAATATTCTTAGTTTTACATAATTACCATCATTCAAATTTATTGCTGTACTTTAGTAAGCAATACATTTGCATAATTCAATAATATGTTATAAATAATTCATTTCTTAAGTAATTGTGTTCACTTGATAACTTTTAATATTATATCTCCTTTAGGAGATAATTGATAAAATAACTTTGTCATTTGTGTCTGTATAGGATAGTTTCTAATGTATTCCATCAGAATAGATCAAGTTATTTTTGTTTTGCTGAAAAATAACAAACGTTATTTAGATTAAAAATATCTGAGACCTAAATTTACTCTTTATCTAAAGATAAGCTTAATAAATATGAAGAACATTATGTTATTGCATAGTTAATTTATGTAGTTTTCTGCGAGGAATAAGATATTTCTGTATATTTTGTGTGAATTTATTTCCAAGATAATTTGTCTAAGTATTAAGCAATGGCAGAAGAAAATTATTTATGTGATAATGTTTCGTGTTCTACATATTTATGTTAATCGATCATATTTTAAAAGTTATTCTGGTATTTCAGGATTATCCATGTACCCATTGGTGATTATTCTGGATAATAGTTTTCTGGAAATTTCAAGTGGTAAAACTGTCTTTTGAGAAATTAATTTTATGACAGAATTTGATACAAATATTTATTCAAGGCAAAAGTTTTGAATTCCAGCTTCCTTTAAACCAGTTTTCTACCTACATTCTGATTTCTTTTTCTTTCGCTGTGTTCGAACGTTGCATGATTCCAAGAAAAACTTAGCTACAATGTTATTGGGATGAAAGAGTTTATATTTCAATTTTCGTTTAAAATTTATAATTCTGGAAGTATCTAATTACATCAAATCCTTTTGCAGATAAATTCTTTAATATGAAACAAATAAACAGAATGTTAGTTTTACAAATTATGTTAAACATTTGATTGCTCAATATAATGCAGGTTGATACATTTGGCGAGTTCTTTGGCAATTAATTGCTGGTCTTGGATAATCTTAAACTACTGTTCATTTCTTTGGTTGTTATTGATGTTTAGTTCATTCAGTACCTGCTGTAAACACAAAAAAAATTATTGAAAATATTGGGGCTATCTGTGATCTATGTTTTCGTTATTGTTTTCATAAAATTTATTGTAGAGATTTTTATGAGCATATATGTAAAAAAAAAAAAATTCTAATGGAGTACAAGGAAAATTGTTATTGCTGTTATATTTATATAAAGTCTATTATAATATTTAGTATTTTACCTTGTTTTGTTCATAATTTGACATGTATATAGAGAGGGAGAGTACAAATAATTTATGTTCATTCGTTAAGGTTTCTCAATTGTGAATATTCATCAGTTCTGTTTTTATTGTTCATTTTTGTGACATTCAGATGTTTACTAATTCATAATTTTTATGAATCGACTGAATTTTAAATGAGGGCATCAGGAGGCAAAGTCTCGCAAGATTTGTATAACTTCTGTGAACAAACACCCACGGCCCATTGCAGAATTCTCAGTATTTATCAGTTTTGTAACACTACCTAGTGGCTAGAGACATCTAGTGGCAGCCGAACCCTGCAGCACTTTGCTTCTGATTCCCTCAGTTATAATTGAAGTTGAATATTTATTTTTTATGAAATGTATAAAAACTTATCCTTGTTAAAGGAAAGTATAATTTTTTGTGTCATACATTGAAATGTCTTTGGAAGACATCAATCAATCTGTACTATATTGAATGTATTAAAAATAGAATTAAAAATGCGTTGAGTGTTTAATTAAACAAATGCATCACATGCTGAATTAATTTATCAACGAAACGTGAACAAGTTATTTTACTCATAAGTTACTTTTTCCAATAATGAAAAACCATGAAAAAGTTCCCCTTTCGCTTATTTATCTATAAGAGAAAATATTTAAAAATGCTTTCATATATTAACGTCACCGCAACCCATGTTGCATCACATAGAATTACCACCAATATATCAGATTTCTTATGTTATGATATCGTGTAATTCACCGGTTGTTGATTCTTTTTATTGTGAAATTTGTCAAAAGGGTAATACATTAAGTATCACATCCTGCAAATGCTGATTAAGATTTTAAATTTATGTAGCTGATTTCATGTAATCAATAACCATTTCTAACACATCTTTGATAATACTGATTCGTCATTTAATTTTTCAAGCTTGGAAAATAATACAAATTATTTTCTGTTATTAACCTTTTTAGGCTAAATAATATATCCAATAGACAAAGGCGAATAGGGTAAATGATGTCGGAAATAAATATCGGCACATTTTGTCCAATGATTCCGCTCCAGAATCGTTTGCAGCTTTAGCAGAACCTGTATTGGATGGGGATCGGCTTCTTTTGCCAGCCGGTTTTTTGGAGGTGTCACCATTTTCAGGACTAGGATTCCATCCAAAGGCGCGAGTTGGTTTAAAGTCCTTTGATGTTCTTCCTGTAATGAGTTTGCACTTCACTTTGCAATCCTAGAAAAGATGTTATGGTGAACACATTTGAATTATCAAAAAATCATTTGCAAAAGTGGCAGTTGACTAATTAACGCTTGTTCTTCAGTTCATGTATTTGATTCCCACCTCTGTAAAAATGTTGGGGTTTAGTGTCCAATTATTCTCTTGCAAAAAGCAACCGTAGACCTATATATAATACATGCATATATTTGTATACCCTTTAGTTTGAATATTCAAGTTAATGTCTTGTTCTAAGTTATTCTAACTGTTAATATCTAGAAGTGGAATCTTTCAGAAAGATTTTTGAAAATCAATTATATGTTTAGCTTAATGTATTCCAATCGCTGCCCACAGCAAATGATGCCTTACTTTCCTGATCTTAATGGGAAGCGGCGTGAAGCTACTGAACTACTGGATCTGTAGCCGAATGGTTAGCTATCTTAACTTTCATTCAGCTGATCATGGTTCAAATCAAACCTCGAGTTTGGATATTTGTGGTCGTTCGAAATTTAATTTGAATTTTAGATTGCAGTCTGCTTGGCGCTCTTGTGCAAATTACCGTTGAACAGTAAACCAAAGAAATGTATGGGTAACTTCTCGTTCTTAGAAGGGGCTGAATTCAAAATCCAGAAAGAATTTCTACTTAAAAGAAAGAAATGTACCATTTTTAAAAAATAACCTATTTTATAAACACTTAATAGCCAAAAATGTATTTCAAGGAAAACAGATTTATTCTACTAATAAAATTCCACTATGGTAATAAAAGCTCGACTTGTTAAATATTTATTAGAGAATCCACAGTATGCTGATTGAAAATTTTTACTCTTAAATAAAATGCAAAAATATTTAAAAACTGATTTTAATTTTAAGATTTTTCCAAAATGGTTGACACATTAACGTGATAGGACTGGTATATTTAAAATGGACCACAAGATTTCTGTCTTCACGTTACAAGTGACATTTGCTTTTTACCTTGCAATTTTAGAGCATTGATGCTTAACGGTCCTTTACTCTTATACAAAGCACTTTTTTCCTCCCCCTTCAGATCCATGTCAAAAGTGAGCAAGTTTCTCTGGTGGTGCTATCTATCAGAAGAATTTAGAACTAAGTCGTACTTTCACATTTGTGGTTCTTTGGTTAAACGAAAGGTGCATCCTACTTGACTTAAATTCACATAACTAACGGCATATCAAGCTTGTTTTGTCCAAGTGTCATAAGTAAGAACACAAAGCACTTTGACTGTATGAGACATAGTGGACTCAATAAATTGCTAGATTATGCTGTAATAAATTGCCATGTGAGAGACAAGTACAATAGCATATTATACATATTAAATATTTATTTTTGCTTTTAAATCATGTAAAGAAGACTGACTTAACTTTAACAAGCAAAGTAATATGTATTTTAAATTTATATAATTTCGCATTTAATAATACATAAAACTTTGAATAATAACAATACTTCTTCAACTCTATATTTGATTATAATGAGCAATTTTCATAAATAGCTGAAAAATATTTTTACCAAAATGAAGGGGAAAAAATTGCATTGTGGTAACAAGCATTTGTACATGATAATTGCTGTTTTCTTATGCATTGGAAGCGGTGGCTAAATTATTTGTATTTCATTATCAAGTTAAGAAAATAATTTGAATAGAAGGTATCTTTCAATTATTAACAACCGATTTGGGAAATTCTTAAGCCTAAAATCCAACTTAAAGGACGAAATACAAAACCGACTCTGTTGGGAAAAATTCGGTGTTTTTATATAATGGGGAATTGATTTATCACAAAATGTTTTATGCTAACATCTCCAACGTCTATGATCAATTTCTTCAAGAACAGTATATTATTCTCTAAAAGGAATTGGCAAAAAAAAAACATGAATTCAATTGCTAATTTGGTAGGAAGGTAGTAACAAAGTTATAAAAAAATGTTACATTGCTGAAAATGTCACATGTCAAAAAAGAAATTAATTTGAATGATCGAAATCACCATATACTGGGAATACTACCGGAATTAGTTGTACTTAGTGGACCTATCCTTAAGAAATCAATTGATTTTTTAAAGATCATTTAAAATATTATTTATTTTTTTTATATAGTGACCATCCTTAAATGTTGCATTTCTGTAGCCATAAGCTAAACAATAACTACATTTATTTAAATTCTGAAGATTCAGTTAAAAATTAACTTCGTAAATTTATTTAAGTAATATTTTTAGACTGAAAAATGAAATGGAGCAATTTTTCATGTGAATCAGACATCACATAAAATGAGCCCATTTGTACTGTCCTCTTTGTCCACTTAAAGAAGATGTAAGTCGAGATTTCATATGGGAATATGTGGCTGAGTGTTCTTAAATAGTGCATTTCGTTTGAAGAAAATATATTAGATAAGATTACAAAAAAAAAATCATCGAGCTATATAAAAATTAAAATTAACCACTCTAAGTAGGATGTAGACTACTGGCCATTAAAACTGCTACACCAGGAAGAAATGCAGATAGCAAAATGATATTTATTGGACAAATATATTATACTAGGAATAACAAGTGATTAAATTTTCAAAAAATTTGGCTGGATAGATCCTGAGAAATCAGTACTCAGAACAACCACCTCTGGCAGTAATAACAGCAGTTATACGCCTGGGCATTGAGTCAAACAGAGATAGGATTGCATGTACAGGTACAGATGCCCATGCAGCTTCAACACGATGCCACAGTTCATCAACCGTAGTGACTGGTATTTGGTGACGAGCCAGTCGCTCGGCAATCATAGACCAGACGTTTTCTATTGGTGAAAGATCTGGAAAACGTGCTGGCCAGGGAAACAGCCGAACATGTTCCGTATCAAGGAAGGTCCGTACAATACCGGAAACATGCAGTCGGGCATTATCCTGCTGAAACGTAAGGTTTCGCAGGGCTCGAATAAAGGGTAGAGCCACGGGTCGTAACACACCAGAAATGTAACGTGCACTGTCAATGCGAACAAGAGGTGACAGAGACGTGTATCCAATGGTACCCCATACCATCACGCCAGGTGCCAGAGTAATAGCCAGTATGACGATGACGAATGCCCGCCGCCAGTGTGCGTTCACCACGATTCCGCCAAACACGGATGCAATCATCATGATGCTGTACACAGAACCTGGATTCATCTGAAACGATGACGTCTCGCCATTCATGCGCCCAGGTTCGTCGTTGATCACACCATTGAAAGCGCTCTTGTCTATGATGCGGCGTCAAGGGAAGCCGCAGCCATGGTCTCCGAGCTGAAAGTTCATGCTGCTGCAAACGTCGTCGAACTGTTCGTGCAGACACTTGTTGTCTTCCAAACGACCCCGTTTCTTGACTCACGGCTCGTGATGTGGTTGCACGATCCATTACGGCCATGCGGATAATATGCCTAGCTTCTCTGCTGCTAGTGATAGGTGGCCGTTGAGATCACGCATAGCGTTCCGTATTACCGTCCTGAACTCATCGATTCCATATTCTGCTAACAGTCATTGGATCTCGACCGACGCGAGCAGCAATACTGCAATAAGATAAATCGCAATCCCGGTAAGCTACAATTCGAAGTCAGAAACGTGCTGGTATGCATTTCTCCTTCTTACACGAGGCATCACAACAACTTTTCACTAGGCAACAACGTTCAAATGCAATTTGTGTATGAGGAACCGGCTGAACAATTTCCTCATTTAAACACAATGTAGGTGTCGCTACTGGCGCCTGCTTTGTCTGAATGCGCTGAAACGCTAATCATTTGCATATCACAGCACCTTCTTCCTTTCATATAAATTTCACGTCTGTAGCATGTCGACTTCTTGGTGTAGCAATTTTAATGGCCAGTAGTGTAGCTTGCCCGATAAAAAATAAATAAATAAATTTTACGATAAATAAAGAATTGATTAATAAATTGAAGATAAATAACTTGTAAAAAGATAGAATAATAGAACTTGAAGCTAAAAGAAATGCAGTATTTACAGATTTAGATAATGAAACGTTTATGAAACAAAAGTTTTAAGAAAAAGTTATTTACAAAAGACAAAAATTAATGTTGAAAATTATAAACAAGCAAAGTTACAGCTGGAACCTACGAGGCCAAACCTCGCTATTTATCTTATAAATGATGCAAGAAATACGACAGCAACATCATGTGGCTCCATCTATCGGGTTGCTTAATAGATGATATTTCAGGATATTAAGAAAAAAATTACCAAAACAAATTAACAATATTTACAATTGTTCAAAAAAGGATTTAAAGCAATTTAACACATACTTCAAAACAGATTGTTTTCAACACTTATATCCAACTATCATCATATCAACTATTTCATTGGATAAGCAATATTGACGTCGAAATAACGCTAGTGCCATAATAATTTGGTTATACCCTATAGTAGTGCATATTATGCTTAATTTGAAGTAATGATAGATTTCTTTGAAGGAAATTGTTTATTCAATTTCACCAAATTAATTTTATAATGAAATTTAACAGAACTTACTTGGAATTTAAGTAGACGGTAAATGGCAGTGTGAGTGATGAATGTGAGAAACACTTGTATTATGCAGAAGAAAAGCCAGATGTCAAGAGCGTTGAGATAACTGATGACAGGTAAGCAGCTGCGCGCCTCCCACGTGTGGGCGGTGAGGGCGAGGAGAGAGATCAACCCCAGGTACATTCTCATCGAAGTGACTTTCAAGTCCAACCAGAAGGAGAGGAACGAGAGAAAAACCATTAGGCCACTGGGTATATAAAAACTGAACACGTGATTTCCCAGGCGGCGTTTGAATATGAAATGAGCATACAATGTAGTGTAATTACCTGAAATGTAATCCAAGATTAGTGAACAAAATAAACAAAACTATTATAGGTTCCTAGACTTTTTGACTACTTCCCTTTCAGCCTCTCCAGATTTGACCCTCACTTCTTCAGAATTGTTTTCTCTCCGCAAAACTAATGTCAACAAAGTTTGGATTGTCCCTCCAGGTCACAACTGGTATCACCGCAAGCGTCCTGGTGGAGCCCTTGGCATGCAAGGGTCTCGTGCTGAACAGACCGCTACCTGTAGATTTGCCAGTGGTCATACTAGGAGTCTCACTTTCGGGGGGCAAATTAAGCTCTTCCGAACCTGTAAGAAGTGCAATTCCAGCGAAGCTAGTCCTCAGGACCTACTTGATTGCCTGGATTTCACTATGGAAAAGTTTCTTGACAGACCTCTCCTTTTCCTCTATTTTTTAAAGGTTTACGGCCTCATGGATCTGATATAGCGGAGCTATATCAGATGGGATTAGTAACAACAACAGACTCTTTGACTTAAATTGTGGTCTAAAAACTATAGTAGATGCAAGCTTCGATCATAATTTCTGTTAAACAATGGGAGATGTTTGTTACAATTAACACTTTTTGCGTTTACATTATATCGTTGTGAGTGCACGGTTATTTTTTGAGATTTTTTTCTTCATACTACATCTCAATAAGGTCCACCATCTGGGGAAAGAGTGATATTTTCTAACAGCTAATGATATGCAGGCAGATATTGATTTGAAACTTTACTAAAAACCCTTATTTGACATCTCGATATTTAAAAGCTAAAATTAAGACAGATTTTGTTTTTTTTTTTTTTATAAATTTTTTTGTCATATTTTTCCAACGAAGGTTAATTGCACTGGATTTACGATTTAAAGTGAATCCTAAGCCATTAAAATAACCGAACCATGGAGGTTTATTCGAAATCTATAACAGTTGGACTGAAAATCAAAAAGTTGGCCATATTCATCTTCAGCTCTGGGAAAGCATGCATGATGAAAAGTTAGAATATATTCTAAGTAAAGAAATGCGATGAATATGAGCAATAGATAGATAGCGGTGCAGGATAGCCACGGACTGAGTATTAAAGCTAATGAGTTTGGAATACACGCCTCGTAATTTTGAGCCACTGTCTGGTGATGAAGTCACTCTTGAGCTTGCACCTTCCACTCCACGCTACGGGACTTTGGACGTCTCAGATGAAGGTGGTCAGCTCCCCAACCCAATGAAGCAGGATGGGGTCATCCACCCAATCACTGTCCACAGCAAATAATGATTCACTTTGCTGATCTTAACGGGAAGCGATGTGAAGCTACTGAGCAATTGGAGATCAAATAGAACAACAAAAGAACAGTTTTAGTTCGGGGGAAAAACTAATTATTGAGGATCACAGATTTGGTACTCAACATGTGTGTCAAGAATTAAAGACAACTTGCACGATGAAAGATGTTATTTTAAGATGATTTTAATGTATCAATTTCTTTTTATGATTACATTAACCATCGATCAAGTCACATGATCCAATATTAAATAACATCTGGGTAGATAGAGAGATTTAAGTTTGAGCGTTGATACTTGAAATATGTGGTAAAGTCAAACTGACTGGATCCCTTACAATGAAATAGAAATTTTCAATTTTCTTCGCTTATTAACTTTATTTGGTCCAATTGCTCAACCACTAATAGTATTTCCTCTCTCGGCACTATAAAGTACAAAATTGATGGTATCTTATGTGTGGATCATCCAGTGGATGTGTCATTGTAAGCTCGCCGATTGCTGGATCTACGTAATTCAGAAGCAGGAACAAGCAGGAGACCACCAGATCTGGATTACCACTCTCAGAGATATCATTTCACTGTGAGGGCATTATAAATACGACCTATTTAACGTGATCCAGCCTCTATTGGTAAGTATGATGGGTATTCAATTAGGTCCACAGATCTCACTATCTTCATGTATTGATAGCGAAGTATTTCTCAACTAAACCACCTTGTCCCACTGAGTGATGTAAAAAAAATAATACCCGTCAAGAATGCATTTAAGTTTCAAGACTTAGATGTATTCCGGGAATCAAATGTCTTTTATTTTGGGGAATACTTTTCACTAACACTGAACCATGTCACAACGAATTAAAACTGTTAAGACTTCCAAGCACACATCTGAGAGACAGACATGCTGAAATACACTCCCGTGCTCCATTGTTTAATAGTGATTTTAGACGAATAACTAAACTTTTTTTCTGAAGAGCTTGGTTCTAACTATATGTTATGTGAACCCAATGAATATAGATATCCTTATGTGCAGACTATCAAGCAATGGTTGCTGTAAGGCCATCTTCTATATAGGGTCTTCTGGCGGAATTTTTTAAACATTATATCATATAAGGTAGTAGTATGCAGGGAAATATTCTACTCCAACAACAACATGAGCTAGATGTATATAGGGAAATAGGCTGATGCAACAACATGAGCTAGTGGTATACAGGGAAGTATGCTACTCTAACAACAACATGAGCTAGTTGTATACAGGGAAGTATGCTGCTCCAACAACATGAACTAGTGGTATACAGAGAATTAGGCTGATGCAATAACATGAGCTAGAGGTAAGACAGGGATCTTCAGAACGACAAGTCTAGAATTGGATCCTGACTCCTCTAATAAGAGAGATGATGCACTTTTACCTTCTGTGTACATGTCTATTTGAGAGGTTGTCGGGAGTCTTCAGTGTTTTTTCCTTTGTGATGCATGAATACGGCCCATTGTTTATAAAAAGAGCTTCCTAAATGCACTTGCACAGAGGACATTAAAATGATTACAATAATCATAGGCCTTTACATTGCCTAAAATGGGCTGTTCAAATGTAAATCCAAAATGTAATAATGTCCCAAAGAATAAAACTAGAAAACTTTCAAGCACTCCTAATACATCCACATATATAAAAAGTCAAAATCTATCTATTTCCCGTTATTCTTACAGTAAATGGAATCAAACTTGGATCTTTCAACTTCGAATACTGTTATCCTAACATTTGGCCAGTGAAAGTGAAGTCATTACTTTGTAGCTTTCTTCGTTTTTCTCCTTTGCTACAATTAAATGCTACCCATTATCAACGAAAGACAAACTGCTAAAAGTTGTTCGTACGTCATTCAGCGGTTTTTGGCTACTATGCTATCTACTATACAATGTCAAATAACCCGCTTTCAAATCCACACTTCTCATTCTCAAGAACAAATAAGTTGTGTATTTTTGTAAAAAAAAAATTTTTACAAAAATACACAACTTATTTGTTGGAAGAGTAAAAAATTGTGATTTAACGATTTTTTTCTTCTATATTGCAACTTTGGCTTTTTAATGTTACTTTGGTGGATAGCTTAGCGATTCATAATACTTTTTAATTGTGATATATTTGAAAATTTCATTTTCGGTACTTACCATTTGGCCATACATCAGTTGTAGTGCCAGGTGTCAGGCTCACCAGACGATAATTTAAATGGTCGATATCAGCTATCAGCAAATCTTTTATGAACTTATCTTTTTCTTTTCTTTCATGAAACCACTTCAGCAGCATTTTCGAATCATCATTTGCCACTAAAAATGTACTCTTGTTACTCAGTGTTACTTAATATTACCATCATTTAACACAATAAGTACTAAAATAACTAGATATTTTAATAAGGTATGTGATTTAATACTATGTTATTTTTCAAAAGAACGATTTACTATTATATGTTCTTATTTAAAAATAAACTTATTTCAATGGTATTCTTCGAATCCTCTAATTTGGACTTTTTTATTATTCGAATTGAAAAAAAGAAAGAATAGGCTGCTGCTCTCTCTTTTCTTTTTTTTTATTTTAACTATATAAGACCATCATAAAGTAACTTCCTTATACCACTAAAACTTGCTCCTTTGTTTTTCTTTTTCGTTTCCGATTAAGAACATCCTTTTTTTCTACTTTCTGGTCCATACGAGGGTCACTCTAAAATTTTTGAGATACATCTGGGTTTTTAAAGTTATACTTACAAAATTTTAGGCGTGTTCAAAGTAGTCTCCTTCAGCAACAATGCATTTTTGTAGACAATTTTTCACAGATTAAATGCCTCAAGTCATTCATGTCTTGGAATACATGAAAAAAAAAGCCGCATCAATCTCTTCTTCTGAAAAAAACGACGTCCTCGTAAGTTCTTTTTTAGATTAAAGAATAACCAAAAGTCGCACATCGCTAGATCAGATGAATACGGTGGATGTTCGATCACTTTAATTTTTTTTTGCTTAAGAAACTCAACTGTTAATCCGCTGTATGTGAAGATGCATTGTCATTGTGAAGCATTAGTCCCCTAACATTCAGTTCTCGTAGAATTTCTGGAAGACATGGCTTTGACCAATCCCGTAATTCTGAAGAAAACGGCATACATAACTTTTTTCAGTGCACGTTGTTTTTTCACCATTGTCGGCGTGAGATCATTTTCAAAGACTTATACTTTGCTTTCTTGACGTGTAGGAATGTCAAAAAACGGTATGTACGTTTCATCACCTGTTACCATTTTACAAATGATGCGATAGCCACCATTATTTAGCAATTTAAGAGTTTCTTTACTGATTTTGACATGCTCCTCTTTTTGGTGCTCAGTTAGATTATGGAGAACCCACGGCAAACTATATTTTTCATATGTAATTTCATAATAATTTCATGAATCATTTTGTGTATGGCTGCGTATCCAATGTTAAGTTCCTTCTGTATCATTTGATAGGTAAAGCAATTATCATTTATTAATATTTTTCGTATGGCAGACACATTAACCGGATTACTGGAAACGGCGGTCTTCCTGTGTGTTCTTCATCCTGAAGAAAATTGCGACTTCGTCTAAATTCTCTAAGCCCTCTGAATACAGTAGCACGAGCTGGGGATTCATCACCAGATGCTAATTGCAACCGCTGAACGCATTCTTCTTGATTTAATCCTGCTTTAAAATCGTAGAAAATCATAGCGCGAAAATGTTCTCGCGTCAACTCCATTTTCTGTTCTGTTTAAAATTTATTCTACGGTAAACAAGTTGAAGTAAGTCAGTAAAAAATCGTCTTTCTGTGTTAAAATACTTTGTGTTTTAAAATTAAACCGTTATTTTTTTTTTTTTTGTAAATTCTCGTCTGCACGTATTAAAAAATTTCAGAGTAACCCTTGTATTTGTATAGGTTAATTTAAGAACCCTTGCTTTTAGCAAAATGGAAAGTTTGTTCCTTTACTAAATTCTTTCTATAATATCCTTTCCTATTCTTCACCTATACGCTATTTAATCGTCTGTAGGTTTTATTATATTTTTTAAAATTTATCTTTCACTGCAATTTTCGCGGCAAATGCTGACGAATTTGAGAATTCGAATTTTGTTACACTTCTGTTTTATTTTAAGGGATGAATTCTCATGTAACTGAAATTTTCCAGTTACTTTACATTTTAAATTTTATATATCACTGTTCCATGGATGATAGAAATTTTATTTATTGGTATATACTTACCAGATTTCAGAATCTGGTGGAAAGTAGTTCTCAACATTAAAACTTGTAATTAAACCAAATTTTATGGTTGTGGTACCATTGTAAGGGACTCTTAATATTAAAATTTTATGATAATTGACTTCGTAATTGATTTTTACCCATGTTCTGCTAATTAAGATGCTTCATAACTGTTATTACTAACATTGGAAAATAACTTTGTGTTTGTTTCTTATGACACTTGGACAAGCCAAGCTCGCTATGCCGTTGGCTATGCGAATTTAAGTCAGCAGGGTGCGTCTTTAGTTTAACAAGAGCACCACGAAGGTGAAATTACGACTCTGCTGTAAACTCCTCCGATAGATGGCAGCAACAGAGGATCCACTTTTTCAATTTTGACATTGATCTGAAAAGGGAAACATTGGAAAATATAAATGTTGATTGATTTCTACTATCGCTTTGGTAGCAATTATCTTTGGCATTAAATAATATCCGTCAGTCTCATATTTTCCTGTCACTTACTAGTTTGCTCTACAGAACTTGCATTACCATGTTGTGTTGATATATCGTAATTATGATATGTAATGACAACATATTATGACATAGCATCATTTAAAAAAAAAAACCCAAAAGTTGATTGAAATTCATATATCAGCTTCCAGTATTTTAGTTGTTAATTATGTGTATTAACTTAACAGATTAGTCCTTTGAATTATTTTTACATACAGCCATATCAGGATGTCTTAATAAATGACTCTGCGTTGGTTATTTGTTTAGATATCAGTAACAAATAAAAAATGCATTGAAATTACGCTGAGCCATTCTATGGTCGATATGACGGTCGACGTACATCAATAATTATCTTCTTTTGTTCCCCCTCTAGTGGCGATTTTATATTTCTTACACAATTAATATATATATTTAAAATTTGATCATGCTTACGTACAACGATGAAAGGTTTTAATGAACTTTTTAATAAATAATTTGAAACCAATTCTTTATATTCTAGAATCGAATCCATAAATTATTAAATGAAAAATAATTGCAGTATTTGGATTGCTTATCACTTAACTGCCACTTCTTAAAAAAAATTAGCAGGAAATCTTGTGATTATTAGAAAAAGAGAAGACGTATTAAGAGTTTCATTGTGACTTTGAGAGACAACTTGCATTAAAAACAAAGGAAGAATTATGACGCTCATACTTTTGTTGTTTGATGAAAATAACATTCATTTTTATTTTCTTCAGTTATACAAAAATCCACATTGATTGCCTTAAGCCGGTATATGGAAACACGAATTGCGTTTTTCTTATTTGCAATATATATATGTACGTTTGTATGAAAATGAAATCTATAGAACTTACATGCATCCAGATAGAGATAACAGTTTTGAGTATCCATGGGATAATTGTGAAAATCCATATTGCAGCTCACTCTCAAATTGTATCTAAAAAGTGAAAATCATTATCTTCAAATAGTTTCTATATTCCAAACATAACAGTAATAAGCAAATTTAAACAATAAACATAAAATGTCTACTCTGTGAAAAAATTAGAAGTATACCTGCAAAAATATTCTCCTTTTGGAATATGTAGCAGTTATATATGTTAAAAACATTGTTCTGTTTAACTGTCTTTCTTTCAAAAGATATATTTTGTTGAAAAAATCCTCAATTTTTGTACAGTTAAAATACCTACGGGGAAGACTTTAAGTAAGTTTCAAAAAGGCCAAATTGTGGCATGTAAAGATGTAGACAAAAGTGTAAGAGAAATTTCAAACGCTGTTTCCTATTTCTTGAAAAATCTAAAGAATCAGAGGAAAGCGAAGATTGGGAGACTTATAAAATTGACTCGACATAATCAAAGAAAATTTTTTAAAGAACTTAAAAAACTCGTGGAAGCAATGGAAAGCACAAGACCCACCTGTTTTCACACATGTAACCAGAAGAACCCTTTACAACTACATAAAAAGATAGGAAACATTCATATTCACAAGAAATGAAAGCATCATGCTAGATGGAATTAAAGGTACATTGAGTACTGACTACAATGGGTCAAAGACATGTCTTGGAGCTCCGAATGGACTTCAGTTACTTATATTGATAAAAAAAAATTCAATTTAGATTGTCCAGATGGTTGTCAATATTACTGGCATTGTCTGGCCACACACATGAAGAAACATTTTACCTAACAGAGATAGGAGGCATTTTAATGGTTTGGGTATCAGATTACTACGCTACAAAGGCCAATCTAGTGTTCCTGGATAAAAGGCTGAAACATACACATTACACACCAATTTTAGATTCAGATCTTCTTCCCTATGGCACTGAGATAGGTGGAGAAAACTGAATATTTCAGCTTTATGGAGCATCAATTCACACCGGCCAATGGCGTTATAAAAAATTGGTTTAAAACAAATAATGTTCGGGTTTTGCCATAGCTTGCTAAAAGTTCATACCTCAATATTGTTTAAAATATATGGTTAGTAACTGTCCGGCGTGTTTGCGCCAGAAGCAAGTATCTTTGATCGAACTTCAAGATGCTTTAAATTGTGCTTCGGACCAATTTTCCTTCTATTTTTCCAGCAGTGTATATATATATATATATATATATATATATATATATATATATATATTGTACCGAGCTTCGGGGTTCGTGTGGATTGAGAGTTGAAGAAAGCAACTACTCGTCGATGAACATAAGATTTTTATTCGTAAAACTTCAACTAGAAATAGAAATACCAGCTGTAATAATCACAATTATACAGCTACAATTCGTCGGATACAATAAGTAACAGCTTCCAATCGCAGGTCTGAAATACCTCAGGCAGAGAACAGCTTCTCTAAACTAGCAGTCATGACTAATCGTCTTCACTCACTGACTGTCTATACAAAACCTTCTTAACTATGTTGGGCTGCGGTATTTATACCTGACTTGGCGGAGAAATCTACTAATTTCGCCAAGGTTCCGGAAACTTCTAGGCTATCTCGCTAAATATTGGTCCTAGAGCTTAGGTGATGGATGTTTCCAGAAGTATCTATTTCTCTCCAAGTCGCTAAATTTTCTCGCCAAATCAATAAATTTTCTCGCCAAAACATCGCCAAATCACTAAATCATTACAAAACCCGCTTTTAACGTATGACACGTCTAAATACCACAATTTTTGCCCAAAATGTGAGTATTTCCGATCAGTCTGAGATATTTTAAGACATATACAATAATTATTTATAAATTTGTAACAATATATATATATATGTATATAAGAACTCAAAATGTTTCAATGTGTCTGTGTAGGGTGATGAGATCAAGCTCTATACCGACATTGTGATATTTAGGCATTCAAGATGCTACTTGTGGCATTTTGTATCAAAGTTTCAATATCTCTTACTAAAAAAAGGTAGTATTCTATTTTCATAAGTGTTCTGTTTTAGGAAATAATTCGATAGAAAAGACAAATGTACCTAATAATTCGGTTTAGATATCCGTGCTCTACGACCCACATAATAATATTGCGCACCGATAGATTGTGAATGGAGCCTTCTTTCAGATTTTCGAAAACAATGTCTGGCGTCCAGAGGTCGGAGATCAGTTCCACCGGAATCTGATCGCGAATTCCGAGACAGGATAAGTTCAGTCTGCTGTCTCTCCAGAACTCATGAAGATACAAATTCATCGAATATTCCTACATTTAATAGAGAAAAGAAAATTAAAAATCTGTGTTGACTTTAATTAGTTGAACTTTACTATATTTATAATTTAAAGGACTGTGGCAAGCATTTTTCTAATATATTGCTACGAATTTTTTCATAGCAACGAGGAATAAAGATAGCTTTTAATTTTAAACAAACACTTTATTCCTAATCTTACAGTCGCAATGGCTGCAATTCATAGCTTTAAACTTTTACACATGTTGAAAAAACCTGTATACTTCAATGATATAGAAACAAAACAACAGCTGATGGTTCCAGCATTCTATTGACTCATTGCTTCACTCTCAATTAAGTTTAGGCTTGGTTGATGCTAATATTTCTTCCTCTTCAATACAGGCCCTGAAAATTTCCAAAACATTCCTGTAGGAAGGCTATGGTTATTTAGTTTCTACTGGTCTTATTGACTCAAAACTTTGACTATATTAACATTTTGAAGGTTTACAAGAATGCTAAATTAGTCGGAACATTTACCAACCCTGGAAGCTAAAATGTCCCTTAAGCAACTATCAACCTTTAAGAATAAAGTCGAACTGTTTTAAATGATAGAAGTAGGCCGCACATCCTATATTACTACAAGTCTGTATTACACTTCACAAAACACAGATGTTAGAGTAGGGTGGTGGGACTCTTCCTCAACAACACATAACTTGATGTTTTTAATTGGGGAGAACTTTGGCAACTGTGCAAGTCAGAACTTGAATACCCTTCATACAGAAGAAGGTCAAAACACGATGTTCATATGTGTTCTTGCATTAACTTATATTATTAAAAAATGATATTTCACAGGTGAGGGTAGGGTATAAAAACCGGCCTTACGATAGTTATCCACTCAGGGAAGCCGAATCAATGATTATCATGTTGCTTCAAACTTTGTTTCACAGAAAGAGCCAATACTGGACCTTCTACAAACAAGTCCTTTCCTGGCTAATGGTCGATGATATGGTTTTGCAAGGTTGAGCTCAAAATATCTCAGTCCATTTCAGCGTTAATCATAATAGGTCATTAAACTCATACATTCTATTCAGTAGGACTGTTAGCAAATGATTGATTCCATATTCACATGACACTGGTTGGATGTCAAGCATTGAGAATAACAGTATCACAGAACCATAATCCACACTCTCGATGTTAAATGATTTTGTCTTTACAAATTTTCGACATTTTTCTGATAAGCGTTTCTTATTATTGTTCGAGGTAAAACATATTTTTTTTATATGAGACTGAAAATTTCTGATCCTACAAAACAATTTACGCTGCAAAATCTGCCCCACAGCTATTTGTTGACACAATGCTTCTAATTTAGTTTGTTCCTCTCTTGCCATCTAAATCTTTTGAAATGTTGTTCATTAGTATATTCTAACCTCTTGATTTTCTAATATGGTTTAAGCGTTCGTAGGATTGCTCTTTCCTGGTGACCTGGTGTTATTCTAATGGCAAGAAAGTATAACGATTTAAGCATAGTAATTTTCTCCAGTTTTTGGTACCAAAGTATAAACTTTACATCTGCTTTTATTTTAAGAGCTTAAGAGTACAATAAGCAGAAAACGTAACATTTGTAGAGAGCATATAAAATTGCATATATACTGTTAAGTTCTCATGTGTTTGCTGGTTTAGAAAGAACACTTGAAATAAATAGGAAATTTACTATTAAAGAACGGGACAATTCAAAATTTTTTCACACGTCGTAAGCATTATACAAATTTATTGAAATAATCAATATTCATATCATGACACACTTTGCAAAAAGCACTTTAGTGTATAGTTCTAAAGTTCAACCTGTTTTCGTCTTTTCTGAATACCAAGAGGATACATTTATACACATTTTCTACAATCAACCAGGCAGTCCGCGATGGCCACGTTGGTTAAAGTGTCGTTCTCATTATTGGAAGGTAGTAAGTTCGAATCCCGGCTTAACCAAAGATTCGTTGTTTTATTAATGGCGGCTGAGGCACGTTAAAACCGGGTGGAGTAGCAATGTCCTCCAAGTGAGATGATAGCTCTGGGGGTTGCAGGCCATGTATCGGTTGTCTTCTGCTTGATCCCTGTTTCAAAATCATCAAGACTCCACCCGGCTGCTTCTTTCTAACTGGTCGAGCCCAACTCCGCGCTACGTACAGAGAAGCATGCTGGTGCCACAACAACAATATTCCAAGGAATTCGATTGAAATCTCAAACTCTGAGCTATAAACATCTACAGCATGTCAGATATATTTTTAATCAAACGTGAAGTTCTAAATATGACAATTTTGTTCTTTTTTTTATCTTTATATGTTATCGTAAACTGACTTTTTGGAATCTCAATTTGTTTCGTTTCCCAAAAGTCTTGCAAGAAAGAATTTCATCTTTATCCTATCGGCGATTACTATAGTAACAAAAATAGACAGTTCTTGTTACTATAGTAACCGCCACTAACTAGACTACAAACAAGAGCTATTTTCATAAAATAAACTTTCTAAATCTACTTTTTATTGTAAGTGCCAATCGAATCAGCACCAAGCATTAAAAATGACGTTCTCAGCGTATAGAATGGAAAGTTAGTATAAACAACGATTTCTTGATATAATAAAAAAAAGGCGGCAATTATATTTTTCCAAATTATATATATTATCTGTTTTATTTAAATAATTGTGTAGCAGAATCGGCCAGGAAACTTTTAAATGTTTTGCATAATTTTGTCAAAATTTTAATTAGCTAAAATTTGCTTACCATTTTTTCTTCAAGAATATATTCTATGTCAGTGATTTGTAGAAAAACATATACAATTGTTGGTTTTCGTTCTAAAAATAGGTAGAAAAATGTCTTTTAAGTGTTTAAAATAAGGAAAATATTTGTTAATCCTAATAACTAATATAAGTCAAATATAAATAAATATAAGGATTATAAGTACTAATAACAAAAATATTTTACTATGGGAAAATTAAGCTTTGGCAGGAGCAAACTGCATAAATATGACAGTAATATAATATGATATTATTGACGTGATCGAATTAAGTATAAAATATTATTAGAACAATCTATATTATTCGGCCTGGGATTTGTTGAATCACCTGACAGAGAACTATATGCTACTGAAAAAAGAAGTTCATGAAAATGACTAAATCATTCGATTTTAACTATATCATTCGTATTAAAACAAATTTAAGAGAATGAAGAATATTATTCTTTTGTTATTTACTTTAATGGCTTATTGAAATTCTACACCAAGATTTACAAGAGATATCCCAACTGAATATTTATTTCTCAAGATTCACATAAAATAAGCATCAATTGTTTAAGAATGATTGTGATATCAGGAAGACACAAAAAATTATTGCCTTTAGGACTGACATTAATTACAATTATTCGTATATTTTTTGAAATTAAGAAGCTTAAGGCACATTGTTGGAATATGGCAGTCCATCAAATTCACAGCCAAAACTGATCTGGTGCACCAGCAAGTACTGTATTTTGAACTAATCCTCCTAAAATCGGTGACCAGACATGTTAGATAGGTTATATATTTGGGAAACCAACCGGCTAAGGAGGCAGAGAGTCATGAGGAATCATTGGACATTGTGTGCGCACAGTATCGGTGTGCATTATCCTGTTGAAATGCAGTGGCAAGTGTGATTGAAATGTAAAACTAAGAATAGGCTTTGTAAACAAGTAAGCAGCTTAAATGCATTTTAATGTTCATCTTGTAAATTGTTTTCCAGGTGGATTTTTTCATAGATAGTGGGACATATCCTCATTTTACTAGGGAGGAAGCGCTGAAAACTCCCAAGTACCCACTCAAAGCATGCAATGTAGAAGTGTGACACATCTTTAGTTTTTCAACAATGAGATCGAACTCGATGCTCTGAAGAGGGTACCTTACCACTTAGGCTATAGTGAGTCCCGAATTTCCTCTTGAGCTATAGGGACTGAATTATTTATAAAATGTCCTTCCGGATAGCCAACATGTGGTGGTTGTGTTTTAAAATGTTTACTATAGACTTATGCTATTATTCTGACCACTGCATGATATTAAACATTTCCTAGAAATATAGATATAGAGCGCAAATTTACGGCTATATATTATTTTTCAATATTGTACTTTTGATAGTCAACAGAATGTGAATTGTAGATACTTATGTTTAAAAGTATACTAAAATCAACTTCTATGATATTCCCATTTTATATGAATCCATATTTTTAATAAAATAATAGAAAACATAACTTACCCAATTTTGAAGGAGCAAAGGTTTTGACGTATCCATTAGGGATTAAAGTCCTCTTTAAATCTGGGTCACACTGGCTGAAATATGAAAAATAAAACACAGTGGAATAAAAATACGAAACATTTCTTAACTGTTTATCTCAAAATCAAACATTATTTGTGAACATTTTAAATTAAGTGCCTTGTAAATACATGTTTATTTGTTGCGACTTAAATCATGTGACCTATCTAATGTTACAGAAACTTGAATTTAAGTTTAAATGTTTTGTTTGTAATGAGGAATTCATATTCAGTCAGCCGGGAAAAGGGCGAGCTAGCAACCGAATGGTTAGCGCTCTTGCCTTCGGTTTAACAGTTTGTGGGTTCGAATCCCACCTTGGGTATGGATGTTTGTAGTGGTTCGGAATCCACTTTATACCATAGGTCCCAATCCAATTAGCCCTCGTGTGCAAAAAATGACCGTTGAGCGACAAACTACTACTACAACTAACTACAGCCGGAGAAATACACTGAAATCTGAGAAACAAACAAATCGTTCCATGGTCACTAATTACAGATGAGACCAAACTCGAATGGGGCATACAGTTTAAAATATCAGTTCCGAATCATAACAATCATGCATACTAAAAGTGGGAATCAAAATCACCAATCGCTGATTTAAAAGTCGGCACAGATGCTTTGTAATCCAGCTTGCCAAATTCTGAATTTCTTTTGGCGAGGAAGAAATGTTGCTAAGATGATGTATTGTGACGTCTCTCGATGACATAAATACTAAGGTTGTCAAAATAGAATTTTTTATATGATTATAATAGGTTTTCATCTGCATGACGTATTAAAAACCATGTTGCCAGATAAACAAGAAAATCTGTTAAAAAAATCACCAAACTCAGAATTTGGCATGAGGATTGCACAACATCTGTGCTAAAAGTCGGAGTGTTACCATTCAGTCGTCACCTGATATTGAAATAGATTAAAGGAACTTATGTCACAAATTATATTTTATTACTTTCAAAAATAAATTTTTTGATGAAAATTATTCATTATAAAATAAATATAATATTAACTAGTCATCATAAATTTTATGAGAAAGCAATTTTCGGCTAAAAAGATTTCAAGGTCATCTTTTATTGCCGACCCAATCACTGCAATCTTTTTGAAATTTTGATTATGAACAAATGACTACTTAAACACCCACAAGTCTTTTTCTGATTTTCCTTCAAGTCCATGTTATGAGAAGCTTTTAATTTTTTGATTATATTGTGATCTTTCGACTACTAGCAACTATATGTTTACTATGCAACTATATGTGTTTGCATAGTGGCTGACACAGCATTAGGACTGGTACAACAAAATCTTAGAGTACCATATTTAGTAAGTTTTTCGAAAATAATTATTTATTAGTTTCATTGCCAATCCATTTTTGTCCAACATACATTTGAAATTACACTCGAAACTTATAAGTTCTGTTTCCGACTTTTAAATATTATTATTTTTTTATTCCTTTTCAGCATTCTTTTCTTACTAGTACGTGCACAATTTGTGCTGTTACTACAAAAAATATACAAAAAATTTTCCAATAAGAAATTTTTAACTAATAGTGAAAATTTTTTTTCAATATGATTAAAAAATAATATAATCCCAATTTAGAAAAGGAGCAAAATCAATAAAAATAAAATGTCATGCATAAAACGAGTAGAAAATAATTATAAGCCTATTAAAGGTACATTTGACATTGATTTTCATTCATATAATGTGCGATTGTATTTTATAAAATATTATTTTGGTAATCTACAGATTCACTAGGGTAATCTGTTAAAATCTTTCATGTCTAAAATTCTTTAGGTAATTTGCAAATTACCTAGGATATTTGTACATTACCGACCAGACATTCTATGAGCGCCTTAACAGTATTATATATATATATATATATATATATATATATATATATATATATATATATATATATATATATATATATATATATATATATATATATAAAGAATCAAGATAGAAACAATCACTTGTCAATTAAAAATTATAATATGAGGAATCTCAAATAGCTTTAAACATCTTTATAATTAAGTAAATTAACATTGTTATTCACATTTGGTTTCGAGCCTAGAAAATCCTTAACACCATTAAAAAAACGAAATATATGAATTGATTGAACCAATTTTTTAATAATCAGGTTAATCTCCATATTGGTTGATGATATGCAAATTAATAGTTGGCGAGCACTTTTATCTCTAAAATATATTCTATTGTATACTGAGTTATTTTTTAAGAAAAATTTCTTAAATTTCCTTGTTTACTGCACACAAGTTGTTCCTAGAAAAAGCGACAAATAATCATAATAAATTTTTATAATTGTATATTATAAATATAGTATATATTATATTAATCTATAATAAAATATATATATATATATAATAATATATATAATAGAGTTTATAATTAATAGTGATGAAGTTGAGCACCACAATTGGTAAATAAACACAAGGAGTGTGACAATATCAAAAGGAGAAAACTGTTATGAATATATTATTGTGTAGATTAATTTATTTTTAAAATTTATTATTACTATTTTCCTTTTATTATAATTTTTATTTATTATACTCTATAATTAGATAAACAAATATCACTTATTAAGCTAAATTTAGCTAAGCAGTCAATAAAGATTGCAAAAAAATTGCCGATATACAATTTTTCTTATCATATATATTAATTTTGAACTGTAGCTTCCAGTGTATAACGTTTCCGGCCTTCGGAAAAAAATTTTAGATTAAGAAAAATAGCAATATTTTCTATTTTTACGAAATTATTATTATAATCTATAATTATACTTATATTATATTTTTATAGATTATATTAGCTTTTTCTTCAAAATACAATTTTGCACTAGGAAAAAGATCTCACGAAGAAATTAACTAAAAACTAATCACAAATGAGCTTAAGCATTCTCTTCTGTTACGAAATTCTTAATTATTGACGCCACAGCTCCTGTTATCCGCATTCTAACGCATTTCTAACTTGCGGGATGTTGGGAAAACCGAAAACACATTCGGTGCAGTTAACAAAGACAATCATTTTTTGATGATGAAAAATAGTAATATTTTTTTAGTAATATGTATGTGTGAGTGAATATGTAAATAAGGCGGCATCCTATGGCATACATATTTTTTTTATCTGTCCTCAGTGGTTATGAAAAGGTGACGATTTTATAATGATCGAAAAAAAAAAAACATATGCCTGTATTCTTGAAGCGAGCAAATTTCCTGAAAGATGCTCATCACGCCACATAACTACAAAAGCTGTAATAAAAACTCCAAAATAAAACATAATCTATTTTTTAAGTTAGCCAGAGATAATATGTGTGATATGTTTAATTCTCAATTCAAAACCAAACAAGAATTTAGCAGACGTACCAAAAATAAAATTTCATTTAGATTATTATATATATATATATATATATATATATATATATATATATATATATATATATAGATTTTCGCACATTATTAAGTTTTACAATATAGGGAAATTTCTCTATTTAATATCTATTAAAATGAGCTGAAAAATTGCATTTCAAAACAAAAACTCACCAGAGAAATCCTTTTAAAACCAAGAAGTTTAAAATCGAAGTTATATAGAAATCAACAGGCTTAAATATCATTCTTTGCGTCAAATATTCAAATCCTAAAAAAAGAAATCCTAATAATTATTCATATTTAATGAAGTAATTTAAAATAAATTCCTTAATTTCAGAAGTTTAATTCTAAGCATTTCCTCTCTATATAATTCATACATAGCTCAAAAAATGTTATTTCTTTCTTAGCTAAAAGAAAACGATTGTGCAATATTAAATGTGTGTGGTTCATATTTATAGTGTGCGAACACTAACAATATTTCAATCAAATCATTCCTAAATAGGCTTGTTTACAGCAAAAAGTTCATTTTGTTTGTTGGTATAGTAAAAATATTTGAAAATTACTCATTAGTAAATTATAATTTAAAGAGAATATATCCAAAATGATTCTTTTTCAAAAATGAGATATTGATCTGAAAAGCTTTCATACCAAAAATATTTATCTTTTAAAATTTTTATATTAATGACTTGCTAGTAAATATTTGATTCTTTTTTAAGGGAAATAATCATGCCCTTTAAAAAAGTATAAATATACTGATGATATTAGTACATTCAAGAAAAATATGCAATCATTATATTTTCATTTATTGAGTTATATTCAGTAAATGCGTGACTCTATATTCGTTAGAGCGAAAACATAAAAACTACAAATTTTAGTAAGACATTTCCTAACAAGTATCGATCGCTGCCTACAATTTATAACAAATAACTTATTTGAAAAATTTGACGGTAAATAATCAACGTACGAATAAAAAAGATAAGTTTCAACAACGAAAAATTTATCAGTAAATAATGAACGTGTTTATATTGGTAGTGAGCAAAGTAATTGCAACGTAGGAAAGCTGTAAATTAAGATTATCGTTTTCGTTTGTGTTTTTGTACTTTCTTTGAACGATACCAGGGGTATATTACGATAAAGCTCCGAAACCCAGTAAAGGTATTATACTCTTCAGAGTGAAAGTTTATAGGTTCGATCACTACTGTTGAGCGCAATAAGAGAATTTTTATTTCTTCTTCCACACCTTTAAGGTTGCCGATTTCATCTCCTGAAACGTAAGAATGCCACCTGCTAACAGTGAAAAGACCTACTGCAAGATTATACCCGTCGCTAATTTTTTTCTGATTCTCGCGGCTCTCCTTAGGTTTTTACCTTATTCAGCTCTATATAATAGGTGAAGTGATGTCATCTCATATAGTTGGGCAACCAGTGGGCATGTCATCTTCGCCCTGAAAATGAAATGATAAAGAAAGATAAACTCAAAGAGAGAAAGAAACTTCCATTCCCGAATTAAGATTCGAACGCGGGACCTACTGCTTCCAAGTTAGAATTGCTGAGTTCTCCGCCATCTGTCGACATACCCGTCATTTATTAAATAGCTTATATATATATATATATATATATATATATATATATATATATATATATATATATATATATATATATATATATATATATATATATATATATATAGATAGATAGATAGATAGATAGATAGTCGTAATCAATTAAACCATCCTCTACGGGTTATCGAATGAATTTTTTCTTCTTTCTGCATGCTTATCTTCTGCATTGGATGTTTGAAAGCCACTTAGAAAGCGGCCTAAGTTAAAAAAAAATAAATAAATAAAAAAAAAAAATTAAGATTTCTCCCTTTTTAATAGCGAAAATAGCCTTTCCTTTTAATAGAGAATAGGCCATATTTATGTCCCAAAGATGGAAACTCGGAAAGCTCTCAAGCACCCATTTTAAAAGATGTACACTACAAAGGTCAGAAGTGCAATATGCATTTCACTTTGTTTTCAACAGATGCTGCATTCGAACCCACAACCCTTCGAACTGATGAGTTCTGTCTCACCACTGGGTTACGATAAGTCCCTAGAATGAGTATTTGAAAATTTTCTGGTTTATTTTCTCGCGTAATGTCAATAAGAATCATTATCATCGACAAATTCTCTTAGACGACAATGCACAGCTTACACTAAAATACCTTACTAAGATTTTCTCTTGTTAGATATCCGATACGCGACTTTAAAAGGTCCCAGATACCGTATCATCCAGAATGCTAAATTCATAATTTTTTGGCAAGGAAGAAATGTTTCCAAGGTGACGTATTGTGTCGTAAGCGATGACGTAAATACCAAGGTTGCCAAAATAGAAGATTCTGCATAATTCTTATAAGTCTCCGTATCCATGACGCAATAAAAACCAGGTTGTCACATACATGTGAAAACTCGACAAAAAATCACCAAACTCAAAATTTGGCATCCTAGATTTATACATTTGTGCCTTAAAAAGATAATTCACTTATATAAATGTAAGCATTAAATTTTTTACATAGCAGCCCTTCTCTAAGCAATAAATTTACACTTTACAGACCATGAAATATCCATTGATATATTGCAAAATATTGGACATGCCTCATGACTTCATCCAATCGACTATTTGCCATCGAAAGAGTCCCCTCTGAGTGTGCAGAACAGTATGCAAACAGTGGTCTACTTGGTATTATTTAATTTACAGTTTAAATTTCATCAAACTCAGTGAAATGGAAAGAATTGGACTTAGGGTTGCGTGCTTCAAAGTGGAAAGTACAGTATTCGATACCAGCCTCTAGTAAACACTTAGCGATGGATGTTATGCTTCTATATGCAAATTTGACAAGGTGGGTGTTTCAGAGAATTTTCCGTATTTCTTTTCTTGCATAATATGATTACGGCTCCCTGTCTCTTAAAAGCCTTACGGGGGGGGTATCAAAACAACTTATAACGGCCCTTAAGGCTATCCAATTGTGCAGATTCAAAACAAAGAGAGATAAGGTTCACCGAGACCACAGCATCTTTCTGAGCGTAGTGTAGGATTCGATTTCAAGCACTGTTGTACAGTGGGGAAGGGATGTTGTGATTTTACTTTCTACATGCACACCTGTTGGAATCGATGCTAGGGAATTTTCGGATTTTCTTCTTTTACGATACGGATAACGACGCAAGTTTTCCATAAAAAGAAAACAATGACCCATTTAGAATAGCTTCAAAAATTAAAGTTGAGAAATATTTTTTTTTCTTTGAATGAAATTAGGAATTTACAACGAAAGAATATTTACTCTGTCGTCGTTAAATTAAGTAGCTGGAAATATCAATATTTATTGTCAGTCCAGAAAAACATATCTTGATATTTTTAATTAAATATTAATTCATTTGTATTATTTTAACAAGTTCTTTTGTTTTTCTCAGTACGACACTATTTAGCTTCTTTAAAAGAGGACAGAAAAGATATTTGCTTTGCTTATTTTCGTAGTTTATTTTACTTTTCTTCATTTATATAAGACAAAACAATACGTTAAACGAAAGATGATTGGTTGAGTCTATTCCCTCAAAATTCCCGGTTTATTCCCAAATTTTCTGAGTAAATTCCCTTGGTTCAAAAATCCCGGGAATTTTATATCTCTAGCAGCAATCTTAAAAACGAAACATTCCGGGTTAGCATGAATGTTTGGATTATTCTCTTTTTCGCGTCAACGTTACAGCAATGTTGCCCTTCTGCATTCGCATGCAAGTTTGTTAGGGTTTGTGCTTGGCAATTTTCCATGTTTCTCCACTTGTACACCTCCCACTCCTGCTGAAAGCTTTCCCAATTGTACAAGCATACTCTGTGCATTGCATAAAGATTATTAATACATTGATGCATAACAATTGACATTTTCCCCGCAACTTAATTTTCGAGATGGAATTATTTACTACTAAATTCTACCACCAGGGGCGTCTTGAGATTTCTGTTCTTCACATCTCTTTAACACATCGATACTTTCCCTGTAACCGAAACTGTTAGCGTACCAAAGCTAAGAAAATGAGACAAGATCATACACATCGATCAGAAGTGTCCTGGTTGCTTAGGGAGTTGTTCTCATTGTCGAAATGTAGTGAATTCGAATCCCGGCCGACAGAAGATCCATCGTGTTCGCTAATGGCTAATAGGGGGTGTTAAAAATGGTCATGGTAAAATGTCCTCCAAGTCAAATGATATATATGGGGTGGCAGACCAAATATTGTGGATCTTCTGCTCGGTGCCTGTTTCAAAATCACGAAGACTCCACCCGTCTTCTTGTATCTTACTGGTAGAGCCCAACTCAGGGCTAGGTAGGAAGAATCAAGCTGATGTAACAACAAAAAATCGATCAGCATTTCATCATAATCGAAACTAGGATTTTAACAATGCAATATTTTAAAAAATGTGATTTATATAATTTTTATTATAGCTGAGAAATTTTAACACCATTTTCAAATATTCGATAAAAAAAAATTAGTTATCAAAGAACTTCTTATGCTTCTTTTCATAACCATTTAGTTTCATGGAATTCAAACCTAAAATTTAAAAAAAAAAAAAAACAAATAAAGTATCGTTA
This sequence comes from Latrodectus elegans, assembly GCA_030067965.1. Classification (NCBI taxonomy): domain Eukaryota; kingdom Metazoa; phylum Arthropoda; class Arachnida; order Araneae; family Theridiidae; genus Latrodectus; species Latrodectus elegans. Next base: position 85,306,730 of record CM057816.1, read on the forward strand.
ATAAATGTTATAGAAACTTGAAACTGAGTATCATTCAGTATTTTTTAACTATAAAATTATTTCATTTCCATTTTGATTGTCATTCGCATCTTTTTGAGCAATTGTATCTCGTTAAATATCGTTTCATTTTAATCATTACATAATTTAGTTTTAAAAAGAGAACGCAAATTTCCAAATTTCATCATTAGAAGCGCTAAATTCGACGCGTCTTATTGAACATGACCATTATATATATATATATATATATATATATATATATATATATATATATATATATAATGCATTTTCGATTACTTAGGCTATCACCATTCCAAAATTAAAAGTGGGGAATGTAAATGCTTACTAAATATTACTTATAATTAAAAGTGAACAATGCGCTGCATTTCTTTTTTTACATTTATAGTTGAATTTTATTTTTTCTGCAAATTAGAGCTAACTCAATCCTTTTAACTCATAGTTTAAGTAAATCAAAATGTAATTATGTAAATAATATTATAAATAAGTATGTAATTATATATTGTTACAATGTGTTATGGAGGCTTATTTTTATAACTAGAGCAATATATTTTATAAAATAATTTTTATAAAGATTGTCGTTAATTTTTTAGAATTTTCTTCTATTGTTATATTGTTATCATTGAATTTTGTACTTTTTCAAAATTTTTCTTTATATATATATATATATATATATATATATATATATATATATATATATACCGAATGAAATTGAAATTGCTAAAGCGGATAGGATTATAAAAAGTATTCTTGTAAAAAAATGTAATTTGTATTCAGTGGAACGAATATTTATTCTTTCAAAATTTAAAAAGAAGTAAAATAAATTTAATGCACATAAGTTATAAAACCGGCTTATTTAATTAAGCACAAAAAACTATTTAGCACACATTCAATTATTTTCTTTATTCTTTAATTTATCTTAATTTAAATATTTTTATCAATTAAATTCTTTTGCATTTCGATTTAAAACTTAACAAATATAACTATGCAATATTTATTCCGAATAAGATTATTTAAAACAAAACGGTATATACATTTTGAAGCAACAATTGTTTTTAAATAAATAATAAATGCAAAAAAAAAAAAAAAAAATTGTAAGATTAGAGAAAAAAAGAGATGTACCCATTTTGAAATAATTTTAAATTCCAAAATCACTCTTAAAAAGAAAGCATTCTTTTATGAATAATTGTTCTTAATGAATACACATAACTAGCTTAAATCTTGATTATACATGTGAAAAATCAATAGTATATGAAAACATTCATGTGAAAATTATTCTAAAATTAAAAAAAATATATACATTCGGAATAATATGAATAACTTATTTTAAGCATGAAGAAAAGTTATCTTCTTTTAAAAACAAACAATTGAAAGGAAGCCACGAGTAAGGATTGAACTCACGACCCCTTGTTTGGAAGACCAGTGCACAAACCACTGAGTTACGATGGCTTACGCACGTTGCTATTAAAATTAACTAATAAAACTGATCCTTATTTTTTTATAGCTGTGTTGGAGATTCCAATTCGCTTAATCTTGAATAAAGAATTCAAGGTCATTTGATGTAGCATTGATGTCAAATTGGAATTTATATATGCTTTCGATATATATATATATTATTAGTTAAATTTAATTAAAATAAGCTATGAAAATGGTGTTTTATTGAATGCAAAACATTCTCCGTTCAGTGTACTCTCAATTATTTTTTCTATTTTAATTTTTAATTAAGAAATATTTATTTATTATATTTAAGCAAATATAATTACAAACTATACAAATATTTAAAAAAAAAAAAAACGGAATAAAAATTTAACGACGTAGATAAAAAAAAATTAGAAGATTAAATGTACTAATTCTGAAATCATATTTTAAATTTAAAAATCACTTTTAAAATATTGTCAATAAATAATTAGGAACATTAGATGATAATCCTATTAATAAAGATTATCATCATATGAAAAAATATAATAAAGAAAACAAAAGAAACAATAAATATGATATGATAAAGAGAAAATTTTTAGAATATATAAAATCATAAAATTTTAAAGCAAGAATAAATTGGATAGCGCATTTTATAAATAAAAACATATTACCTGCATTTCGTAGCAAGGTAAGGAAACGAAGCTTTTAGATTGTATTCAATTTCATATATTGGATTTCTTTAAAAAAATTTACTAAAAACAAAAGATAATTTTTAAATTTATTATTTTAAATTTATCTTTATCATTTTGCTTATTGAATTGGTTTAAAATATGCATGAAATGTAATAATTATAAGGAAAGATGTGAAATGTTTTCATAAATATTGTGTTTTATAGTATCTTATTATATTTTTATTGCGGTATAAGTATTATCAGTAAAATAATTTCAAAAGTTAAATTGTTAACCATTATGAAAAATTAAAAAATGGATTTTTTAAAAATTTACATATGTAGAATAAAATTATTAAATAATATACTAATCTCGAATGTGACAAAATATAAAAGATTGTTGAATTTATAAAAAAAAGACAAAAATTGTTCAACATATAATCTTATAACATTAATTTGAATATATTTCGTAGCTTTTCGATTCGCTAACATGAGATAATAGAAAACAATAACCGTTTTTAAATTACTTTGATTCTGGAGAAAAGAAATTTTATGCGCCAATTTGAATAGGATAAACATACGTTTTGAATGTTAATTAACCACAGGTGTTTCTAAGCTCTTTATTTGGTAACGAAAAAGGAAAAGGTAATTTTCTTTAGAATTTATTATCAAAATATCTATGACTCAATTCTTCCAGAATTGATGAAAAAATTTAAGGTAAATAGAAAAGTTTTTTCCCCGAAGGAATATGAAGTAGGAATACCAAATACTCAACCACTGGAACAAATATTTAATTAAAGCATTTCGTTTCTAGGGAAAATCGACAGAACGATTGATTACAACACCACAAAAAATACCATTTAATGGCACAGGTGCCGTATAATCCAGGATTCCAAATTTTGAATTTATGGAGATGAAGAAATGCTGCCAAGATGACGATCGTGACATGCCCGATGACATAAATACTAGGGTTGCCAAAATAGAATTTACTGCATTATTTTTATAGACGTCTCTATGACGTAATAAGAACAAGGTTACCAGATACATAAAAAATCCGCCAAAAAGTTTGCCAAACTCTGAAATTAGCATCTTGGTTTATACGACACACGAACTCGTGTCTATTTAATTTTCACACACTTATTGTGGTGATCGAAGACCGAAGATATTTTTCTCCTCTCCAAGTAACAATGGATTGAAGACTCGCATAACTTTCTTAGAGCAAGAAGAGTTCCGGAAAAGGAATGTTGCATCGCTTCAATCAATCGCAACACTGCATAAACAAACTTAAATGATGTTCAAATTGAAGTTTTAATCATTTAAATTAATTACAAAAGCTGCAATTAAAATTTTATTTTTATAATAAGTTACCCAGAGACGCTAACATCCTGATTTGAATTTCATTTAATTCCATGCAGCTGTTCTCAATTAAACCCGAAACAAAATAAAGATTATTTCTACATGGTCTATGTTCCATAGGCGATGATGTAGAAGCCATTGGCGACTATTCACTAAATATGCAAATTCTATTTTTTAATTTGTTGCACAACGATAATTTTTTGAACAAGAAGTAATTAGAACGGGTCCTACAGTTTAAAGTGGATTCCAAACTACTACAAACATCTATGCTCGAGATGGTATTGGAACCGTTGAATAGAAGGCCAGAATGCCATCCATTCGGCGAACAGCTCGGCAATTTTTTGATGAAAAATGCTTCTCTATATTCTTCAAAACGACATCAAATAGATTTTCTTCAAATAGACCTGACATATGATTCCCAATGCAAAAATCCTACAAGATATGATTCAAAATTGTGGCGAATGGTTCATCTGAGTTTTTATTACCCAATCCATACTTCCCTAAGCTAGTTCTATACTTTACGTATATGAGTCACTCTTCGAATCGATAAAATAGTATTTCTTATTCCTTTTTGAGTAAGTTTAATTGGATTTCTCAAATTCTGTTTTCCCATTCTTTCAGTAGCATTATAATTTTTGAAGATTGCTTTATATTATTTTTACAATATGTGAAATTAACAATTAATAAAACAATTTTATAAAAATGAGATGTTTGTTTTTTCAAACTTTATAGAAATCAAAATAAACTTAAAAGTTAAAAGTATATTTGTAAATATGATGTGTGTGGAAAGTAAATAGTAATTACATATAAAATTGAATATAAACTCAAAAAGCTCTGAAATTTTTTAATAATTAATGTACAATTAATTACAAGAGTAATAAATTGGAATTTTGTTTTAACAGTTGATTTCGCGTTTTTATTGAAATTGTTACACGCGAACTATCGTTGGTATAAATTTATGTAGACTTATATAATTTTATAAATATATATAAGTTTTATAAAATAATATTTATTAAAAATTTATAAACATTGAGGTTTTTATAAATTCCTTGGCATTATTATTACTGTTGAATTTAGAATTTATCGATAAAATTCTTTCTATTTATACTTATTTAATAAATTTAAAATAACTAAAGCAAATGTGATTATAAAAATTAATGCGATTAAAATAAAATTGTGATATTATGTATTTAGTATTCATTATCACTGACTTTTTTTAATGGAAAAATTTTTCATTCAAAATATATTTAATGACTGTACTTTAATGAATGCAAAAAATTCTCTAATCAGTGTACTGTTAATTATTTTCCCTGTTTTAATTTTTCAAAATAAATATGTCTTATCTGTATTTAGAGACAAATATAATTAAAAACAGTATACATATTTAAAAAACAGTTATTCCAAATCAAAATTTAACAGTATAGATAAAAAATGTGAATGAAATTAAATATATTAATTCTAAAATCATTTTGAATTTAAAAATCACTTAATTATGAAATAATAAAACTGCAATATTCTTAATAAATAATTAATTATGAAAATTAAGAAATTGTAATACTCTTAATATAAATTATTAAAGAGATTAATTGATGATCACACTAATAAAAATGAGGAACAAGTTATAAGAATGCGTATTCTTATAAAATTTTTCTTGATGACATGAAAGTTTCGCATTTGATAAAATATAAGCAAATAAATATATAGAAAAGTGAAATTTTATCTAAATTATGTTTGTTTAATTTAATGAAGTTATATTCAATTCCATATTTAAAATATGATTATTGGGTTCAGATTTTACTAGCATAAAACATGTACTTAGATTTTAAGGATCTCATCACTGTTTGAGTATCTTTTCATTGAAAATTTTTTAAATTAAATCTTTTTTATTTAACAGAAATTTTGATTTAAATGTGACAGCATAAGTTCAAGAATTTACCGCATAAAGTTAATAAAAAAATTAAATAATTTACAGTGTTTGCATTTAGCTTCAAGGAATAAAATTCCACGTACATATCAATTAAAGAACAAATCAAAATAGGAGTGTAACGCATGAAATCTCTTGTTGAAACAGAGGAGTAGGGACACACTTCCTCTGCCTTTCTGTGCATCTTCGATGTGCGACGTATTGGGAAAGGCGAAATCACATTCTCTTCAGATGGCAAACTCGTTTTTCAAAATTCGGAAGAAAAATTATTTTTTATGAAGACCCACGTTGAAGAAAATGGGAAAGATAGGGGATCGGATAACTTAAATATTTATCCGCTTCTCCCGGCAGTTACATAAGTATATTAATTTCAAAATGAGTAGCATATATTTATTTTTTGGAAGGCGTGGTATGAATTGCCTTTAGTTAATTACTTGGAGACATAAGAAATTTTACAGGAAGGTTAGCATTAGTTATATATTTCAAATTAATCACAAAAATTATAGTTAAAATTTTGAAATAAAACATAACTTTTAAATTAACCGATGACCT